>JAANSO010000780.1:0-23282 GCA_036507315.1 Lepidocyrtus fimetarius
TTCGGTCTATATAAAGGAGCAAAATGTTGATTAAGACAGTGAATGAACAAGTAGGGAGGAAATTATTAAGCTATAAATTATTATGTTCGTTCCCATTGTTCCGTTTATAACATTTTATCTCCATTCTCCTTTCCATGTCACATCAAAGCTCAAAATCTGTAATTCTATATGCATCTCAAAAACGGAAATATGTATCATTTGTGCAACATCTTTCAATCCTCTTTTCATGATTTTTTACCTTTTAAGTAGTCTTTGTGAAAAAAACTTAAAGAAGGTCAAACTTTGAGACAGACTGTTGTAAATTTTGTATCAGGTTATGATCCTACTACCGAGAAATTATTTGAAAAAATAACGGCTATTTACGACTGTTTTGACTATCATGGTGGCACAGTCATATTTAGTATAATGATAATGACGATTAAAATTGAGTTGCTTCCGCGGTGACATTTGAAGAGCTACTTATATCAAGAGGTTTTTATTTTTTAAGTTTGTTGGATTGAGCAAAAAAATCATTTTGCTACATGTTGCGAAAAAACATGACAAAATTTCTCATATTTAGAGCTGATAAAAGAAAGAAAGATGTGATTATCCTCCATAATACAAAGAAATATGATACGTCTTGTGTAAATTCAGTGGGAAATGTTAACAAGCAGATTATTTTATGTAGTTATCATTCCATTTTTTATCTATCTCTATTACTATGAACAGGAACACTTGTTTTCCCAAAGCGGCTGGTTCGCGGCATTTGAAGAAGTACGAAAACCTTTTACTCTGTTCTTACCCACTCGCACATTTTTAGATAATAAAATTCTTACCCACTTATCGAATGACCAGAAATGTACAAGACAACAACCACCAGCACACTAACTCAAATACATCCATAAAACCCACATTTATAGTCGGTCAGAATATTCATAAAGTATCTTCCTCAATAAGTCAAATAATTTGTACTTTTTACATTTTTGATTTTTAATTGCAATTTTTTGTCAAAATGCTTAGGCACTTACGAAACATTTGCAAATTAAACACGCATATGATATGATTATCTTTTTTACATTTTCCTTTTCCCCAGATATCAGCATAAAGCATAAAGTGGCATTCATATTTTAAAAGAAAGAAAGATGAAAGTCAGCATGTATTCAAACATGTATTCTGGAGCATGTATAATGTACATGTATAATGGCGTTTTATAGCTACTTCAAATCGCATTTATTTTATTAAAACTGCATTAGGTGATTCAGGAGCATCCCATAAAAGTTCATACCGCAATTCATTTTTCAATTTTTCTGTTAGTTTATCTCCGCTAAGCATAAATTTCATTTTTGGTGTTCTTTTCACAATTTTAAGCTATGTTTTAAAGAGTTAATATGTTATGGAATGGAGTGGGATACAAAATTTATGTAAATAGAACTCACAGTCAGAATTTCAATGGTTATTCGGGACAAATTCGGGGTAAATATTAATTTATCTGGTGTCCCTCATCTGTTTAATTTATGCAATTGTCTGCCCAACTCGCAATCACAATCCGCCAGACTAGAACAAAATCTAAAACAGACATCTTGCATAGCTTCTTATTGATGCTGAATAATGTATCTGTACTTTGGATGTCAAAAAATGATAAGAAAGCCATAATATGTTCTGTCTCAGAAACTACTATTTTCTTCGTAAAATTAAGCTCTCATGTTCAAGATTAAGATTTAAACATTCTGTTGACAGTGTAGCTTTAGTTATCACTACATATCATCATTCTAAATCTACTTTTTAGGACGATCTTCACTGTAAGCAGCATTGCCATTTACTTAGCTCAAATTCGTTTAATCAATTTTTTCTTCTGTAGAATTAAAGTCTGTCATGTAAATTACACAACCCAGAAAAAAACAAATTGAACGATGGTTTTTACCATTTTGCGCTTAAGACTTCCCCTTCTGCTGTAGCGATGTGATTTGTTTTGGATTAACCCCGATTTTTTAAGATCGTATTTCGTGTATATTTTACTGTCCAACTCATAAAGTACGTTCTGTTCATTTCAGTTCATTTGATCAACCTGACCACTCTGTCACCATAAATACATTAAAGGTAAACTTACCTATACAATATTGATTCGATGACATTTACATTTGTCGTTGTATTGCGTGACTTAAAGGATTTCTTTGCTTTTTAAGTACTCTTACTTTCTCAATCTCAAGAAAAAGTCTCTTTAAAAGTCTTACGAATTTAATCATCTGAAAATTCGTTCCATTTCATATTCATCCCTAAAAAGTAATATTTGCGTTCAAGACCAAAGAATAAAAAACGCTAAAGCTAACTACTAGCGTTTTTTATTCTTTGGTTCAAGACTAATACTTTTTTCCTTCATAAATAAATGTCTGTTTGTATCCCTTTATTCCGCTTTGTTACTGTTGACACACACGCTGGTGTTGCAATAAAAACCCTATAATCATCTTATTTACTTGACTCACTTTCCTATTCCGCAGTTATCCGTCTCCGAGAAAAACAAAAAAGGTTCCTAAGCATAATACTAAAATGCACGAATCTGTTGCATCCCTTATCCATACAGGATGCATAAGGAAAAACGCATTCAAAGACTCAACAATGCGTCATGAATCATCATCTTCATATATCCTCTGCTGATCGTGAATGAAGGGATCGTATATCGTATCGCATCTGGCATTATCAACATCACGACTATGGCATGACATGGGATATAAATTTATCTATCCTGCCTTTATTTATATCCAACTAAAAATTTCGAACTTATTTTAAGTGTTCAGGGACTTATAAATAGGGAACAAGGTTTGATCATTTTTCCGTTCATCTGTCATAAAATGAGTGATTCGTTTTTACTATAATACGGTTCTCGGTTTTGCATAGGAATATATAGGTACTTATCACGTTGTGTAGATTGCGTGCGTTACGCCGTTTTTCAAGTAGAGGAAGACGAGTAAGGTCTATTCTCTAAATAAGAATGAAAAAGGAAAAGAACGTGGCACGTTTCGGTCTCTTGATTCGGTGTAAACAGTTGTTCCTTCCACTACTTTTTCATACATTTTTATTGTACTGTAAAAGTCTTGATACATTGTAGCAAATAAATGTAATAATAAATGTAAGGAAGAGTGAGAGAAGCCACAAAACAAAATGAGATAATCAGCAGGGGACTAACAGCCATAAACAAGCTACCACAAACAAAAATAACCTAATACGTAACTTTATACAACTTATATTATAGCAAATAATAATAATCAAGTAAACCTCACATTTTCAAGCAAAGGATTAATATTAGCATATAAATTGCAATAAATTTAAAAAGAAGGCGGAGAGAATATTGTCTAAAATATTTGCAAAAACTGTATACATGCAACAAAGTTTGAAGGGATTCAAGGAAGAAGAAAGATTATTTCAGACTGGTACCTATTTTAAAATATACTCAAACTAGTATGATACGAAATGAACGAAAGAGAGAGGGAAATGTATATTTCTTCATAATTGTTGCATCCTTGGACGGATTATTTTCAAATCAGCTTCTGTTAATGTAATATGTTCTCTTCATCAGTTAATTTTCAAAAAGAGGGCCAGCCACCTCTTTCACCTGTTCTTATTTTTCCTCATTCACAAATCACAAGTTCATCTGTTGAAGTTGAGGGAAAAGAAATACGAAAGAGAAGGAAGCGCATTTTTATTGGACTCGGTTTCTATTTTAAATTTTCAATTCAATTATCTTAGTTGTTAGCTGGTTGGTGGGGGACTATTTTATAACAAAACTTATGCTGATACTGTTTTAATGTTCATTTTGTGGCAGTGTGAATTACATATTTTGTGATTCTGATGTTATAAAAATGTTCGGGAAATGTAGTTTATTTTTGCTAAAGAAATAAAGCAATTTGTACTCTTTCTGAGTTACATTCTCGTGTTATTGTTTTTTGTGCGTTGTTATTGTTGTCTGTGGGAGTTTGCTTTTCTTTCGGTACGCTTTTGGGTAGCCGCTTGGTCGGTATGTAAGGAAAGTACGTTTTAGTAAAATGAATTTCTATGAATTAACAGGATGCACTACAAAATATCTATAAGGTGTTGAGAGAACGATTCTTTTTCTCTATTGGGTGAATAAATATCATTCTTACATTGCATAGAAGCGTTAACTTTGATTTGAGATTATCTTGATTTGATTTTTAACAAATCTCACCTCACGTTCAATTTTATAATAAGGCAGTTTCAATTCATTATGTTTGTTTCCTTTTTAAAAATTTTCACTATTGCAATGAAATCAAACATAAAGAACAACTATTATTTTGATTGAAGAAATACACTTTTGAAAGTTTATTTAGCAGAATAAGAAAAGTGAAGAATCTAAAATTGGTTTAGTCACCGTTTATATATTTGAGTTTTTAGATGCAAAGGTTTCTTACATTTTCTCACACCACAAAAACTGCATTATTACGACATTAGGTAGCCTTTAACTTGATTCAACAATTCAAGAGCAAAAAATTGAATGCAATTGGCAATCTTCAGGCGAATATTTTCCTTTTCTTTTTAAAATTTGCTTGCCAAAAACCTATACTCTGTGTAATGTTATCAGTAGCAAGAAATTGCAATAATACTTAATATTTATAATGAAGTGAGTATACAACACAATAATTTTATTTTATTAGTACAGAGTCCTATTAAATTATTTTAGAAAAGTGTTGGAATTTAAAATAGACATAACGTGCATAAAGTGCAGTTTATTCAAGTAATACTTAAAGGATTAAGAAAATAGCCTTAAGTGGTGCATTGCAAATGACACTTCTTTCATTCTTACTAAATAATCAGCTCTTAATTCTTCTGCTACTCTTTTGTACTTATATTTGATTTAAGTACGAAAGGATATTTATTATTTGAGTTTAATTTTTACCTCTTAACAAAGTATGCATTGCTATTGCATGGCTAAATTCCTTTTTGCTCTATCCTTCTTTCTCTAGTTTAACAACTGAAGTGTGAAGAAAAAAATATAAAGTTTGACTTAACATAAAGTTTGAGGTTTTCCTTCTTTGCAATCAAAACGATATAATGATGATGCATTTTGCTCTAAACTCTTAAACATTTTCGCTTGGCTATGATGGTCAATTGTTGTAGGTGGATGAAGGAAAGCTCTCTTATTCGTAGGTAGCTAGAAGAACTGTGTAAGTTATATGTATATTTTTGGTACCCTACGTGTGCAATACAGTTCAGTTCAATTCTATAAAAACATTGCACCGCATCCGTCAAAAAAATTAATACATTTTTCTTTCAAAGGCACATACAGACACACAGACACATGGTATAGCGGTAAGCTAAAATGCTGTTCTGCTGACATGAGCTAAGTTAAACTGAACAGGCTTTTGACAGCGAAGCGGTTTATTCTCTCCTCTCCCTACCAAAGTAACAATGGTGATGGGTATGATGGTGGTGGGGATGTGAAGTAATAATAATAGTACATGTAAAGGAAAGGAAACCAGACCAGTTCAGTTCATTTTAAGCGTTTGCTCAAGAAGAAGCTCTCGTGATTCTCTACTCTATCTCACTTTTTTCATTCTCTCCCCGTCTTTCCTTTACATAGCAATTCGAATTTTGCTGATTTTTTTGTGGTTTTTTGATTGATATAGTAAAATAGACTATTGAATAAAACTTCTGCTCACTCCAACATAAAACTACAATTTTGAATTGTTGTTCTTTCCTTTAGAATTAGTGAAGTAAGAAGCAACAAAAACGAGAATAAGAAGGAGGGTGTAAAAATTAGTTCATCTTTTGAAATAATCTACTTCTATTAAATATTTTACAATTTGTGCTACAAATTAAGACGGATGTCGAGTGCAAAGTAAAAATTGGATTGTAATTGTTGGTGATTGTGACTTGGAAATTGTTTGAATTCCATTTAAAGACTTATTTGTAAAAGCAAATTGTGAATCACATTGCAACGCTATTTTGGATAAACTATTGGATTTGTATAAGGTGAGTTCAGTTTTAAAAGATTTGAGTTTAGTTAAATTACATTTTCGTCATTCGTACTTGAGCTCTTCACAAACATATTCATACAAAAACATACTTTTCGATAGTTTTTTAAAATATTAATTTGATTACAAATGTCGGCTATATTTAAAGTCATGTCTATGCTAAAAATAAACTGCGCCTTCATTTATCATCAAATGTCATTCATTTATCAACATTATTAACTGCACTGCCCATTCACTCATTTCCTTTTCCTGTTGATAAAAAGCCGACGAGGACGCTAACGATGATGACATTAAATGTATTTGTTTACTAACAAGGATATCAAAAAAGTGCAGTACTCGTTTGCATGGTGCACTGTCATTTTCTGATTTCATTGTCATCCAAAATGGAACAAAGGCAACACCAGAGTAGAATTAACAAAGGAGAGGATATTGCATTGCACATTTTAAGCTAAATTAGATTTTATTTGATCCTATAACGAAATAGTAATTTTTAATATTATATCCTTCATATGAGTGACAAGGATTTGCAGAGAATATAACACGTAATAATTAAAAATGGAAATATAGAGCGAAGGGCTTGTCATTTTTATGCAAAATTTAATTTAAGTAGTATTTTTCTGCAATTTGCATTGATGAAAGCTATAATTATTTGACTAATTGCTTGGTAAAAGAGATAGAATATATTTTAAATAAAAGGTCATCCACTTTAATTATCAAATCTCATTTCTATCTATTCGGATAGCCATTAAAGCATGGAAGCAGCTTGATTCAGTAATCATAATGTTCTATAAAGATAGAAACTCAAATGAGCCTTTCCGTCATCTTAAGAAAATTGACTATTTCCTACTTTTACAAAAACGATAACGAACTCCATTTCAGGAATCAGTCAAGTTGAATCTCGTTTGTTAAAAATGTGAATATCTTTCATCTTCATTTCTTTGAGTTGATTTCCGTACACTTTGAGCCAGAAAATTGGACTTTGTAAGCAGGTGCTGATATTATGATCTTGTAAGGCAAGAAAAAATTAGAAATCGTTGCTAACAAGATAAAAATTCGTTCTATGAACTTCGGAACTGCGTTTCTCAATCTACAATAACTAGATAAGATTGGAATGTGTCTTGATTATATCCCATCACAGTCTCTTTTATTCAAATATCAGAAGAGAAATGCCTGGAGCATGATGCAAGTGAGGACGATACAATCGAAGAAAAAATATAATCTTGATGCTCTCTCTATCCAGGCGTTTTGTCTTCGTCTATCAAAGTATTATCCTTCTAGTCTCTACAGTTTGATTTTTTTCATATGATGATAAGAATAGAAGAACAAAGATAAAATTTAAACTTACTCCAACCTGGTTGGTATGCAAGCAGTCTTAAAGGGTACGATTGTTTAGAGGAAATAAATGATCCGAGAGATATTTACTATTAAATTTGACAATGCCTTCATCCGTTCACCCCTCATCAAACTTTATTTGATTTTAGCTTGCTTTTTCCGCACTGCATTATAATCAGTCGAACCTGACAACAATGCACTGCTTCGATTAAGAATTGACGACAAGCATGACTTGACATTTTAAAGTTTGTTCGTTTATTCAAACACTTTCGTGTTCAGACATTTTATCCATGAATTACTTTTTAGACAAGTTTTGTTATAGCTTTTAGTTTACAAATTTTTATACTTTTTCCTTCAATAAGAATAATATAGTGAATAAATACAAACCAAGCTATTTAAAACCCAATGTTTTCCCCTCGTATATTTCGGGAAGTCGGAAACGGAAGCGAATTTCAATTTCAAGATTTCATGGATGGTTTTTTCGGAATGTTGTGCATGCATTTTTAGTAACACTTATGCTAGTTAGGTAGATAATTTCCGTCTAGTTTCCTTACTTTCTATCCTTTGTGCGTTTATTTTTCGATGAGGGAGATGAAAAAAATTACAAAAAATCCTGCTGATTCTTTATTGTTTATTCAACATACCTATTGAATTCAAATGACTCCAAAATGATGCCATGACATGTGAAGTTCATTCATGGAGGACATCTGCCTCATCCCCAACTGCATTACAGTTAAGACCAGGTTCTAGCCCTAATACCATCGTCCACAGAGATGAACGTGACCTACCCTCTTTGTCAACCAAAATGATGTAGGAGAAACAAATAAACAAGATACAAAACACGCAAGGAAAAAAACTGCTCTAATTGCAATCTCACCCTCCGACTCTTCATTTTTACTTCCTTATCACTATTCTTTTACCCTCATTTACCCATCCCTACTTCCCTGCCACATATAAAAAATATGTATCAACCCCAAACTAAACTCGAATTGCAATTGTCTGGATTTTCTTCTTCTGTTAAACAGTATTCTCTTTACAGTTACTGTTATGATGATGACATGGATAATGATGATTGCTGTTTCGTTCCCTTCGAAAGTTTACAATGTACTTTAGTGCAGAAGAAGCAGATGATGTTGTCATGTTTGTCATCCTCATCAACGGATTGTAATGTTATCGCCAGCTTCCTTGACAGTTCCTCCACATTTTAGTCTCTTTTTATTCGTTATATCCCTCTCGGGAATATTCATTTTTTCCAATTCTTGTCATGCATGTCTATCCATTTAGTAGTTTGGTGTGGTTCCATTCTAACATGCGTTATCATTACAAGGGGAAATATTTACTAGGGAAATGAACTATAAAGAACATACAGTCAATATTAGTTCTAAAGCAATGTAAAAATTTACATGTTAGTTGATGGACCTTTATGGTATCAAAATTAAATATCCTCCCTCCCATTCCATCTTCATTTTTTCCTTTTTCTTCATCTAGTTGTGAAATAGTAAGTGTTGTCCCCTTTGATTTTTTGAAACATGTCTTGTGCCACCTTTTCTGAGCCTGTGGTAAGACAGAATCAAACTTGACATAATGATAAGGGGATGTATTCACACACAAGCGAGTTTTCCATTTTATGCGGAAAATATATTTTACATCCATCACACAATAAATAAATTACATTCGGGGTAGAGCTCATGATGGAAAGCATTCCTTCTCAATTACTTCCCTTTTGGCTACATAAAGCTCATTCCCTATTCTATGGCCTTTTGCTTCCACGTTCAAGATGTAACGGTTGATAATAAAATGATAGTTTTTCTCTACTCCTTTCCAAATTGCTCTGCGTGTGTATACAAATGATACAGTTTAATACTCAACAACAACACTAACCATTTGGTTTGTCCGCTAAGTTGTTTTTATTGTTATTACAAAAAAGTTTTAAATTGTATCAAAAAATATGAGAAAAGGAAACGTGGATAATGTTCATCTAGTGAAGACAGGCAAAAGCTTACTTTATTTATCAGGAAAAAATAAGAGAGGGAGGAAAACAGCAGGGTAAGGTTTTGTAGAATACTGAAAAAGAAGGGAAAGACACAGGCGCAATGATTTTTTGAGGGAGACGGCGAAAAAATAGAAGATGCAGCAATAAGTATAATACAAGTAAAGCAAAGTTAGAATTCAATCCATTGCATAACTTGCTGGAACGCATACACATCGTGGCTGGAATACAAAAAGAGAGAGGGCTTTGACTTCCGAAGGCAAAGAAGGCACAAGCACATAATCAAACACTTCTTCAACATATAAATGGAAAGAGAAAAATATACGTTTTAGTTGAAATTCTCTATAAAGCTATGGGTTACAACATCAACGCCGCCTTATATAATGAACGGAACATGTCATGAGAGAGCAAAACAGAGGGAGAAAGGACTTTCCCCTTTTCGATCCGTCTTTTCCTTCATTTCCACGTTTTGTCTTTAAGCTTGGTTGTGAGTTGAGTTTAGAGACGTTTTCTCAAATTCTTTTTTCTTTCAGGCTTTAAACTGCATCTTAATAGTTTACTAGACGGAGATGCAGAGTTGAGAATGAAACAGAAAAGGAAAGTCTCTTTTTTATTTGATGGTTTGTTTGTCTACCTATCCAACTTTAAAGGTTCTTAAGGAGATTTTTTCTTTAAAAATGGATGAAATACGTGTGTACGTTTTTATTCCAGCCTCTTTGGGAATTTTTATGATTCTTTCTGGTATAGTTATGTGAAAGAATTGTTGTTACGCAATGCAATGGAATAAAAAATGAGGATGGAGGAAAAAAAGTCTGCTCCTTATTTAGAAGAATAGAAATGTGTACACTAGCACCTTCACCCACAACTTATTCTATTTATTTAAACTTTAAAGTGTTTGCTTTTCCTTTTCTTAAAGTTGCACGAATTGTACTCTTATTTTACGATGCATGCATGTACACACCTTGGTTCCTTCCTTAATAGGAAAATCTATTTATTTTTGTAACAAAGGAGCTTTAAGTGGGTTTCCAAACTGATTCTTAAGCACTGATTGTTTACGATTCTTATTGTTTACTACAAGCTAGAATGAATACTTGAGATATTTGAAAGTTTCTTGATTAATATTTGAAATGAAGTTGATATTTCTAGTGTAAAATCCATAGTAGATACGCACGTGAAGAAAAAAGTAATAAGGAAAGTATGTTGCAGCTACTTAAAACGAGTCACATTTCTAAACTCAGCCGTCCTTAAACACAAGTTACTTTGCAAAATTAATGACATTACTTTTACATTCCCACATAATGGCATAATGTGAGTGGTGGTAAGTTTTTCCTGGTTTAATAGTAAGTTTCCCTTTTAATTCGTCACTCTTCATCCATTTATTCATGAATTAGATCTCTGAACCAGGCACACAGTCAAACATACGCAAGCAAATGCTGGAAAAAGCCCGAAATAATAAAAGAAAACAGGAAACATTATTCGTAGATTTTAGCTGTTGTTTGGAAAATAGTGCATGAATGGAATGAATGGGTTGAGTTGAGTGGTTTGAAGCCAGTGTGAGTCTGACTCACACTGAGAAAAAATCATTCCTATCACTAATTTGATTTTAATCTCACTAAAACTCTTCAACTTACACTAAAATCGTATGTCTCTGGAAAACGGCTTTCCAGGAGCAAGCAAGTGAGTGTTAAAATGACACCACTTAAACGAAAACCAGCTCATCTATTCCAAGCTTTTCTCTAAATCACATTCTCATTTTCTCATTTCTTACGGAGAGAACTGCACAATTTTTGGCCAAAGTTTTTGTCTTCTGCATTGTTAAATACATGCGTATATTTCAGTTAGGGTTTTCGTTTTTTGGGGTTGTAACCTGCAGCAGCAATGCATTGTATTGCATGGGATTTGGTAGATTGCTCAGGAGAATTTCCACTCAAATCGATTTTCTTTCTTTCTCCATTCCCAAAAGCTCTTCACTTGAGTCGTCTAAAGTCCTTCTATGCATGCATACCATGATGATGATAATGATGGTGAGTTGTGAAGTGAAAGGAAGTGAGTGCGAGACTACACTTTTAGTTTCTTGCATGCAATTCATCTAGCAACAACAACGGTAGCAGTGTGCCTTCTGCATAAAAACTAAAACATCAATATTAGCAACCCCTCAGTAGCTGCAGTAATAACTGAAAATACGAAGGAGTTTTTCCTTTTTAGTAAAATTGACAGTTCACTTTGTTCATGTGTCTTCCCAGTAATTTTTCGATAGATTGAGTAAGGAAAGGGGCTACATATATATTTTGCTGTTGCTAAATATTTTTGTGACTTCGAGTCGAATTAAGGATTAGTGCATGTTATTTTAATAGTGAGTTATGAAGCTGCTTCTATTCTTGTAATTGAGTTAGATTGTACGGGAGAATTCGTTCAGTTTCCTTGGCTCAGCAGCGGATTATAGTCTGGGAAGAGGGGAAGTCAGAAAAGGTAGTTCATGCACTCATAAAATAATTTTTTATTATCATCTTTCGCAAGATGTATTTTCAGAAACCAAGGGGAGAATGGTGATTAAAGCAGAAATATAAAATTGGCATATGCAAGTGCTTTTTCTTTAGTAAGGTTATTCTGCAAAATGACAGTTTCTTCCTTCAAAGCACTGACTGGAATGGAATTGGACTGATTCCAAAATGTTTTTTTGCAAAATAAGGGGAATTCAGAGTAACATCAGTGAGTCATTCATCCCGAAAAGGTTAAAATGTTCCCGGAATACAATGTATGTTTCTGTACTGCAGATTACACATCTGGTAATTCACCACTCAGGGTCAAATACATTTTCAAACAGTAGTTGGAGGATATGCATAAAAAAGACTAAACAACTTTCACCTAAAGAAATTTTTACATATATGCGTTCATAGAGTTATCTGGCATTTGTTTGCGTTCAAATTATTTGGTAGCTTAGTATTCCAAATTCGCAAGTAAACAGATAACACTTGAATTCTTTGTTCGTTTTGTAATTTAAGTCAGAAAAACAAACTGTTCTACTTTATTAATAAATTTTGAGGGTTTATCAGTACAGAACAAACACCGTATTTTCTTAAAAGTTCATTGACTAAAAATCAAAAGTTTTATTGCAAAACGCTAAATAGAGGATCTACTAGAGAAAGTACAGATGCACGAACATAGCTGGAAGGTATTTCTGTTTTAGAAGCGGAATCATGCGTAACGGTAAAGCCCGTAGGATTAATAACGATACAGAAGCAAAATCAAGAATAAATCTGACTTTAATGAAGTTTCTATTATTTCATTAAAATTTAAAAAAAACAAGCTTCGTTCTTTCTTTTCTTACAAAGAGACTGACAGCGGCAACGGCACAACGTACAAAAAGAACCGCCGTTCCATCATCAACATTATTCTTTATGATTATTTTACTTTTCCAAATTCTAAAATTAATAGTAATAAAGTAATAAGGCAATAACAAGAATAAAAAGGTAATAATGAAATGATATTTTTCTCTACTCATGCTCGGCTTTTGTCTTTTGATTAACGTCAACAATCTCAATAATAACCGTCAAGCATGTCACCATTAACTTCATTATCATTGCAAACTTCCCGTTTCAATATGTCATATTCGTGAAAGCAGAGAGAAGTAGTACAATCCTGCTTTGCATGCCGCTTTCCTCTTTTTGCAAATAATTTTACCTACAGGTGCAATTTTTATCGGGCACGCTCATCTTTACAAAAAATGCGGAAAAATAACAAAATGAAAAAGAGCAAACTTAATTGAAATGCCGCAAATTAAATAATTTCAACTTTAGTTAAATAAATAAAGCATCATATTATCATATATTGTAGCAAACAGCGGCTTTCATCTCCGTTCGTGTGCCATTTTCCTGAAAAATCAAAGAAAAACTCTTTTTTCTCTGTCTAGAGGCGCATTTTTGACAGCATAAAGTGACATGACAAGAGAAAAAAGAATATTAGTGAGCAAGAATAAGATGGAGTAATGACAAAGACAAAACGAAAAATGAGAGCTAAACAAATAACGTCATCCTGTCATGAAATGATAAATTGATTAAGAAAAAATTATGATATTAAAAAGGATGGAGATGTAGAAAAATGTTGGTACTTTTGTGCGTCTCTCATTCATTTCTTGCATGACATAAATTAGGCCTAATTGAGTTGTTAGTTCAAATAAATTAACAGCATTCAAAGTAGGATTAAAAGATATGAAAATTATTAAATGAATGATGTTTATTTAACACGGCAACAATGACAAAGGGAAAAGTATTTTACCGTACATACTTTTAAATGAAAATATAATTGGCTGATTTTAAGCGACTATTTAAATCGCCCACCACGTCCTCTTGCAAAATGAGAAAAACAAAGAAAACGTTCTTTAAAGTTCTGAATTTGGGTTTGCCACTGTGCACTTTGGCTATTAGGTTTACAGTAGGCCTAATTGAGTTGTTAGTTCAAATAAATTAACAGCATTCAAAGTAGGATTAAAAGATATGAAAATTATTAAATGAATGATGAATATTCAACACGACAACACTGACAAAGGGAAAAGTATTTTAGCGTACATACTTTTGAATGAAAATGTAATTGGCTGATTTTAAGCGACTATTTAAATCGTCCACCACGTCCTCTTGCAAAATGAGAAAAACAAAGAAAACGTTCTTTAAAGTTCTGAATTTGGGTTTGCCACTGTGCACTTTGGCTATTAGGTTTACAGTAGTGGGATGAATTGCAAAAAAGTTGACATTGATTGGGTTGAATGAAAACCAAAGATGGATTAACAAAAACTTCATTGATTTCTTGGCACATTCTTTCTGATTTTTTCCATTCTATTCATTCATTAAAAAAGCGGAACTATTGTCCCACCATTGTAAATTTGTATAATAACGTCATTTGAAAGGAAACCGCCGTCCCGTTATGTGATTTTCAGATTGTTTTTAGTCAAGAAGACAGAGAAGGAAATAGAAATTCTTCAGGCGTGCTCATCCTAATCATCATTATCTAATATCAACTTTATGAATATGATATACCTACGTTTTTTCTTGAAATCAAAAAGATTCTCTCTCACAGTTCGGTTCTGTTTTCTCAGAGTCATCTTAATCCTGATTAAATAAAAAGTACCTTGTGTGAGCAAATCATTTTTTTAGCAATAGTAATCATTGCTTTAGTAAATTGAGTAGTTTGGGCTTGGCCGTCACTGCATAACTCCTGAAAAGGGTTATTGAAGCCGAAAGAAAAGAATTTTTATTTAAAAAAGAAAAACCACGAAAGCCACACACTTCATCATCCAAACTTCCTCTTTTCTTTTTCTGTGCAAATTGTAATTTCATCCTAATCAATTCTTTCATTCAATTTTAAATTTTCTTTATTGATTTTTATTAACAGGAAGTAAGAGGATTACCAAGAAAAAGAACAAGGAGAACTGAGGCAACAGCAAAACTACAAAGTGGATCTATAAAACTATTTGCGAATTACATAATCGGATGCTCAACGGTGTTTTCAGTGCCAAAAAGTGTAACTTTGGTCTTCTCTTTTAAAAAGGGGATTACAAATTGCTTTTGTGAGAAAAGACACATCGTGTAAGGAATTCTGCTCTTCTGAATCTGTAAAAATGAACGGGATCCATACAAATGGGAATGGGATATCAAACGGGGCTGAGGGAAGTTGTTGGGAGAAAGGGATTTGGTTGGTTGGTCTAATCAACTCACAATTCAAATACCTCACCGCGGAAACTTTTGGTCACAAGATTAACTCAAATGGGTTGTCCCTAAAGAAAAAGCAAACTTGGACTTTGGAGCCCGCTGGGGATGGAAGTGACTCCATTTGCCTGAAATCCCATTTGGAGCGGTATTTGGCTGTGGATCAGTTTGGAAATGTGACTTGTGATGCTACCGAGAAGGATTATGAATCTTACTTTGAAATCAGTGTCCAAAATGAAACAGGTAAGCAGAAAAGTTTTTAATAATAATTTACCAATTTTAATTCTATTAATGAATGTCAAAAGGTGCCAATTTTTCAAAAAGAAAGCTAAACTAGGCATTTAGCTAAAATGGCATTTAAAAACTTAATTCAGAAAATTGGCGCGTGTTTTAGTACTACGTGACTTGAATAAGTCTATGATGATAATTAATGAAGGTAATATTCGCCTTTTTGCGAGCATCTTCATCCTTGGCAGTAGTAATTTTTGATAGCAGAATATTTACTATAGAAAAGCCACACAAAAATGAAAACACGAAAAAAATTCCTGAGCCTACCTTCTTTTACCACCACACCACCACTACCATTAAACCAACTATAAAATGGTAGAAAATAGAAATAATTTACGTGGTCAGTCAATAACAATGGCGGGTTTTGGCATGGCTATTCCTAATGCAGGTTAAAAATGAAAGAAGAGATGAGTTCATTTACCACATCGAATGAAATGAGCTCAAGCACAAACGCAGCAAGCCGAACCTAACAAACGCAACTAAAGATAGGAAGAAAATATATATTATGCCATAAGTAAAGCAAATACATGTAATAATAAAATTATTAAAATTGGAGAAATATACCAGTCCACTATTGTTATTTCCCCTGCAGAAATAGCAGTAGCTGACATGAGTTAGAGCTGTTGCTAGAGCTAGAATATAAATTTTGGCAAATCTCTTTCGAAAGTAATAGCGTAAAATGTTCAACAATGGGTATGAGGAGGAAAAAACGAACACGTTATCATTATGTTATTATTATTAATTACTTATTTCTATTATTAAACTTTTTATTGCTATTTTACTACGCTTTAGGGCAGTGCAATGAGTTGTGGCATGCTTACATTGGCCAAATCATACTTCCACTTTATTTTGTGGAGAGATAGTAAAATATGAATCTACTGTGAGTATTATTAATCCGAAGCTTGTTTAGGCATGTTGATGGTGATGATGTCTAGGGTGAATTTTTATTTTAAAAAACAATTATATTTTTTAAAAAAATATTCAGTTTAAAGTGCAAAGTACTTTTTAAGAGGTGAAGAAAAAATGAGAGTTTTAAATGCAACAATCCTATACTTATATGTTCGCGCCTTACAGAAAGAAATGGAATAATACTTAATTTGAAAATTAAATGGTTGTTTAATATTACTAGAATTGTACTTGTCGCATGCACTCTCTTACCCTGTGTGATTTTCAATCATTTCAAAATGATTTAAATTTTTTATGCAGTGAATTCAGCGCTTTTATTGTATTTAATTTAAAACTTACAAAAATATAATAGAGATCAAAATTACAGACGACAAAAAGTTACGCAATTGGAAGGTTTTCAATTCTACTGAACTGTGAAATTTAACATTTAAATCCCTTTAATTGTTTCATAGTTGCTTCTATCATGATCAATATAATTATCCGTAATTCTATCAATCTTTAGCATTTAGTGTATTACGTATTTCATGAAATTGCTTTGTTTTTTTAAATATAATACACGGCAGGTATAATGCAAGAGAAATACTTAATCTCATTCATTTCATGCAAGTTTTATTACTGCTTATACCGCAATGAAATGGCTTTAATCCTTTCTCAATACAATTTTCTTGGTACTATTGTTAATGCTTTTAGCAGTTAGTTCATAGGCCATGGTTATTGTGTAAATGAAGAAAAGAGTAAATCAAAATCATTGAAAAATAAATGCAAAGATATTTTTGAGTTTGAGAATGATAAAAAGTGAACAATGATGATGAAATCTAATAGGTTTTTATATTCTGATATTTCAATGAATTCACCACGGTTAAACAAGAACGGCACGGGGCAAAGGGTAGACTTGAATGAAAAAGAGAAATAAAACTGAAAGATGATACGATTGATACTCTGCAGGGTGGAAAGGTAGATGGTGAGGACGATAAGAAAGATGAGCATTCGGGTTTACATTGGTTTTTTAATTTAATAGTTTAATAGTATGAAGGAAATTTTTTGAATGAATTGGTGCTGCTGCCTTTTTCCAACTATTTAATGCAATTTAAATGATAGTTGATTTATTTATGAAGGGAAAGGTTATTTAATGTTGACTCTTTGCTAGCCAGCGGGACAGAGTCCACGCATGCAATGGCACTGGCCACACGCAGCTCTGTATGGTTCGTAGAAGCTCGTAATTATTCAAAATTAGCAAGTCCATGTTAAACGATTCATACCATAGAACCGTTTGCTTCCTTTCTCATGTTTGCAAAGTGTGAGGTGAATGACGTAAAATGTGGGATAATGCTTATGATGTAATGGGAATCAACAATGGAGAACAATGAATTCCTCACAAAAATGGAAAGGAAACAACGGTGAATTTTTAATTCATGTAAATTACATAAACAGAAAAATGAATGAGCAATAAAGAAAACGGCACGTGTTTGAGCTTTTAATAGTGTAGTAATGTACTTAACCGCAACCACAGTGATTTAATTTTGGTAAATAAGTAGGCAGTGGTCGTGGGGTGAGAGGTGTCAAGCGTAAATAGTGTGATAAAAATCATCTTATGACGAAGTTTTTGCAAATATGAGTACTTTTGAAGTCAATAAACCTAATTTCGAAAATACAAAAATTTAAAAGTTAGGTATAATCCAATTTTTGATTGATGTCTTATTTGTTGTTTTGAAATAGGAAAATGGGCTCTTCGCAATATTTCCAGAGGCTACTTTCTTGGAGCAGCCCCAGACAAGTTAATTTGCACTGCAAAGGCTCCAGCAGACTCAGAATATTGGTCGGTTCACATCGCTGCCCGACCCCAGGTCACTCTTAAATCGGTTGGGAGGAAACGCTACGCCCACTTGGCTGACAGTGAGGATGAGATTTATGTGGACTCTAACGTCCCATGGGGAGCTGACACCCTCTTCACACTTGAGTTCAGGGATGGCAACTATGCCATTCATTCTTGCAACAATAAATATCTGCATCGTGATGGAAAACTGCAAGTAAGTAATTGTATTTACAAATACACCATTTCACAAAAGTTAAAAGCTTTAAGTAAGTATTGTTTAAAATTAATCCTCTTTAGAATATATTAAAAGATTCCAACACAGCAATTTGGGAGTTCTATCATTACAACCAATTTGCATGCAATAAAACCTAATTTGTCAACTGTTTCGCATCATCATTACCACATCATCGTCAACGTTCACAACAATTCATTTTTGTTTAATTTTACATGATTTTGATTTTATTCTTCCTACGAGGAAATGATTAATCACTTTTCTTAAACCCTTCTTCCTTATCCACCTTCTTCTATACCTCTGCTGACAAACTTAATAGCTTTAGCTGTTCATTCAATTTATTTGCAGATATGAGACAAAGCGCACATTTAATTCATAATTATGGGAAAGTTTGAAAAGCCACCTCCCATTTTAGCAATAAACTATAATAAGCAGGAAAGAGCAGATGAAAAATGCAGTTTAAAAAATTGTTGACTATATATAGTATAAAAGCTGAGACATTTATTTTTAAGTTAAAGATTAGCGTAAATTGAATAGAGCAAAAAGCACATTTTTCATTTAATTTACTTTCAGTAAGAAAAGGTACATGAGCAAAACCAGTAGCGGCATGTCTTTTTTCAAATGCAAAAAAGGACTTTTTAACAAGACAAGAAAAAATCATTTAGAAATGAGATGTGCACAAGTACGAATCAATTATTTAGGTATTTATCAACCTGTCATTTCATTCAGTCTCTTTTTGCATGTGTGTGGCATTTGAAACTAGTTAAAAACGTAACATACGCTTTTCCTTTTCATTATTGTCTTTTGGCACATTTTATTTCTCATAGGAAGTCCTCCTCCTTCTAATAAAAACAGAACAGCTCATTACGGAAAGTAGTTGAATTATTATTAGACTCATTACATCTTACTTAAGCATTCAGCACTTAACTGTTAACTAGAAAGCGTAATTTGCAGGTTTTGATGCAATGCAGTAATGCCAAATAGGTTTAGTATTCTGATCAGAGGTGTTTAAAAACAATTTAAATCTAGTTTAAGGGTTTAAAATAATGATGATGACAGTAATGACGATGATGTTATTTCCCTGATTGCGTTGAGAAAATCATGAAATGTTAGGGCTGGTTAGATGCAATTTGTAGAGAATTTTGGCTGATTTAATAATGTAAATTACCTCAGCTTATTATCTGGAATTAGACTTCCACTGATGATGTCACAATTTGAAATTTTAATAAATTGCACCCGTTTCAAATTATCTTTTGTTAATGACGAATGACATTTCATCAAAATAAATAGTAAACGGACGGAATCTATGAATGATATCTTAAGTATAGATAAGGTGTATGCGGAAAATCAAAGATGGAAAATACACAGTTCAGTTGGATAATTATTTTCATTCACATCAATTCAATTGTTTTATATTTTTACAGGATAATTGCGAGAAGGATTGTCTCTTCTCGATTGAGTATCATCATGGTCAACTGGCTCTCCGTGACTTCCGAGGTTTATACTTGGCCCCTATTGGATCCAAAGCTGTACTCAAAACAAGGTCCCACATCGTTACCAAAGATGAGCTTTTCATTTTGGAGGACTCCCTTCCACAAGCAGCATTTATTGCTGCGCTCAACTCAAGATATGTCTCTGTCAAACAAGGTTAGATATGATTAAAGTACGCCTACTAATTTACCGGATCAGATGCAAATCGCAATGTTGTACTCCTTTTCAAAGACTCATAAATCGGAACGAAATGGCAAAGTTAAACGGAAACGCGCATTTTTTTACTGAGAAAAGTTGTAAAGCTCTGCATACTTTGGTACTACTATTGGATAGCTCTTTAATCAATTTAACAGCGTTTAACGATCGCGTGCAAAAAATTTTGTAGAAAACGCCCCAAGAAAGGACGCTTAAAACAGGATATCCTTTAAATTTTTATGATCAAATTTGCATAAAAATATTTTACGCTAATTACTACCCACCCGTTACAATTCATATTTGCATAAAAATTATCACCCTTCATAGCCAGTGCCGTATCATTTTGTTTTTCATGCACTGTCCGGCAGTGTAAATTTAATCTGTTAAATGCATTTAACACTTAATAAACGCTTCTTCATCTTATTGTTTTTCGTTACAAATTAGCATTTCTTATTTTTTGTAAAAATTTTAAAATTGAATGACTCCTGAAGCTGATCATCATCATTAGTATGCATTTCATTTGAAATATAAAAGCACAATTTGGGAGATGCAATTAGTTGAAACTAATTCTTTTACGTGCTCCAATTCTTCATCCATTTTTCTCTCCTTTGCAAGCTAAAAAACTTTCAACTTCCTAATAACTCTATTTATGTGATGTTAAAAACTAAAAGAGACTGATTAGTCGAAATTATTAGACTGATCAAGATGATGAAGGTAATCAACTTGAAAATATGTGAAGTGATAGTTATGTAGTTGTAAAGTTAAATGCGAATCCGAAGAATATACACACCTCTGATTTGATTTTTCAGTCTACAACAAATTTGACTGTTTCTTCCTCTTATAAAATTATGGCTACGCTAAAATCTCTCAATTTCTTTTGAAAATTTATTGATTAAAATCAAAATTAATCAGCATTCCCTACAGACACTTAGAAATCCATCAATCAATCAATTTTTAGAGCGATGAGATAAGATGCATTTAAGGATATTTTCACAGATAGTTCTCTTGTAAGATCAATCTGCCTTGAGGGTTGGTTGGTTAATTAATACTCATTGTTATTCAATTGAGAAAACCTTTATTGGCAATTGAAAATGAAATTATCAGACCCAATTTTTGACTTTCTATTTTTATTTAATTTAATTGGCCAGTCAGCTGAAACGTTTCAAAATATTTTATGTAGGCTTTAAATGGCATCTTTTCTTAAATCAATTTTATTGGCAATTGAAAATGAAATTATCAGACCCAATTTTTGACTTTCTATTTTTATTTAATTTAATTGGCCAGTCAGCTGAAACGTTTCAAAATATTTTATGTAGGCTTTAAATAGCATCTTTTCTTAAATCAGAATTGACAATGAAGCAATTCAATAAAATAAAAAATTATTAAACAGTTTTGTTTTCTAATTAATACAGGATTCAAATGAGTTATTCAGAATTTAAAAAACATTTTTATGTTTTAAACGCTAATTATGATTGATGAGACTATTTTTATTAAAACAGCCAGTTTTAATTGTCTTGTAACTACGCCTTGTAGTATCATACAACTAGTTCATTTTTATTCATTTTTTCTACCGATGTACTGCAGAAAGAATCATGCGCAGAGCTAAACGCTTTAATTACAATTTTCCCATCTCTCTTTTCAAACAAATTAAGTTATTTAAAATAAACTCAGGTATATTTTAATTAATGTTGAGGAAGACTAGACACAATAATTTCTCTCAATATTCTAGTTAAATAGGTAACTTAACATTCTTTTGAAGAAATCACAAATCTTCCAAATTAAAACAAGACGAACAACGTCAAGAGTTTTTGCAATGCTAATAATTACGTGACGTAAGTCCATTAATAAATATTAATAGAGATGATGATAGAATTACACCAAAAGTAACGCCTTAATTATTCAATTTCTTTTGATATATTTAAACCAGATTTAAACAAATATTGCTTATACATGAAGCTTTTTTGATTGGTGTAAATTTCACATAAGTACATAATTCATCTCGACTCGTATCATGTGAAACTGAATCCTTATTAACTTAAAACTTAAAGGAAACATGTGTGCAAAACATGTGTGCAGTTGAGATCGATTTCGAAAAATATCTTACATCAGCAAGTGTAACTAACCTTTGGTATTCAATCACTGATCAGTACAACTCTATGGTTTTAAAAGGGAAAATGTGTTTACGTAATTTTTACAAGGGGAAGGGGAGGGATAACGCTGCACTGATCAAAATTAACTGTGTTGAACAAAATAAGATGATTAAATACGGACGCAAATCAAAGTTTAACTTTTTATTTTAATTCTCTATCTGACATATTGAAATTTAATCAAAACATAAAAGAAAGTCTCTTATTTGAACTGCTCTACAAGGTGAATAAAATCATATATAAAGTTTGGGGAAGTAAAATAATCAAAAAATTTGAATTATTATTGTGATAAATTGTAATTATGAAAGTGGAAGGAAATGCATAATGACTGCAATAACATGCAAATGGGCAGGCATCAATAGAACCGTGAACTTTATGCGAACTTTTAGTACCGTTTATGATAATTATCACTTTGTAGAAACATAAAAGGCACTGTTGCATAATAATAATAAATAAAACCTGACAAAGATTGTTTCCGCTGCTAATTTTTATGTTAAAGCGCCTGGAAAATTTATAGTTTGATATTAAAAAGGTGTATTTTTCAATTTTATTTATAAAATATGAATTATTATTAACGGGACTTTAATCATAGCAAATCAAAAACTTTCTAAAAATTGAGTTCCGTAATACGGAATTCAATACACTACCTATGTAGATTATCTAAAACAAAAATTACCATTTTGCCAAATTAGCCAAAAAATGAAACTTTGTGTAACAATTATACATTTATGACATTTCAGGAGTTGATGTAACTGCCAATCAAAATGAGATTTCCAACTATGAAACTTTCCAACTGGAATTTGATCCAACCACCAAGCGCTGGTACATTCGCACCATGCAAGATAAATACTGGACTTTGGAAACGGCAGGGGGTATTCAAGCCGTGGCTGATAAAAAGTATGCTAAGTAAATGAAAAAATACTTTTTATTAATTTTCGCATTTTATTAAGTTGTGCTTTGACCTAATCATTTATTTGACTGCATGAGTGAACCCCAGCCAATACCTGGTTTTAAAATGACAAGCAAAAGACTAATACGTAATCTAACGCAAACGTAACGAAACTATTGTGTAAAACAAACTTTAATTTTATTTTCAGTAATAATCAACATTAATTATGCTTTATGATGTATATTTCAACCTCTTGCTTTTGCTCTTGTAAATACTATTTGTTACGATTTACGACGACCTGACCGCATCAAATAATTTTATAATCTTAACAGCCTGT
>JAANSO010000781.1:0-23268 GCA_036507315.1 Lepidocyrtus fimetarius
CAGCTTCTCTCGCTTTTCATCAGCAATTTCTTTGATTTTTGCAAAATATTGTTGCTTTCTCTTTTCCAACAAATGTACCGCTTCTTCAAATGCTTGTTCTGAAACGTCGCGTGCGTTTTCTTCTGCTTTCTCTAGACGTTTAATTTCGTCCGTAATACATTCTGCTGCTTCATCAAGCTTTAAATGAATAAAAATAAATCCAATTATAAATCGACATCATAATTGATGACATAATTGTTATTTCATTGCATAATGTCTTTCTCCATAAAATCCGCAGTATTATATACCTTTGCCATGCATTCATTTGCTTTGTATAACAGAATTTCAGACATTCTTTTTATGGCTACTGCAAAGGGTATCACATTATGGCTTCCAGACTGGGATGTAGAATGCGGCGACGTTTTACAGGCAGCACAGAACACAGAATCGCAATTCTCACAGAATAAAAGTTCCTTCAAAACGTACCAAGAAGAACCAAAGGTTAATCAATCACAGATACATTTTTAACACTGAAATCAATTTAATCCGGTATGCCAGAATTTAAAAGTTACCTGATTTGTGTGAGTGGAGCATTTTGGGATTACTTCCCTTCGTTGTGAAGCCATTAAATCTAAACCACACAAGTGCAATTCAATTAATACAATACTGATAATGTGTACTGTATAAATAACACGAAAAAAACCTACCCAATAGCTGATTAACTAGAAAGGACGGGGGCAAGGCTGCAACCCCACCTCGAGGAACCGTTATCAGTTCTCGACATATTGGACACCTAAAAGTGGCCACTGGCTCACGTGGTAACGTTCCATTAGATGAAGCTGATGATGATGTGGAGGGTGAAGTGCTGGTTGTTAAAATAGGCTGAGCAGGTGCCGCAGCTGCAGCGATACGTCCCAAGCAATGAAGACACACTGAAAAATTGATAAAGAACAGTTTCCAATCAGTGTTAATTATATAGTATAGCAAATTGTGACTTGATCAAGTAAACTTGCAATTACCTGTGTGAGAACATTGTAATAGTTTAGGCGTGTGCTCGCCTCCATCGTAAGTACATAAGCAAGTTCCACATGTTAAGAAGCTTTCATTAAAATCTTCATAGTTGATTGACACAGTTTCTACCAAAGTTGAAGTCATTTTGACAACTTGTTCGCCCATTCGAGTCCTGTGAATTTCAAAACTACATTAATACTTTTGGAAAGGAAACCCCTGAAAAAGGCATACCAAGTGCATAACGCTAAAACCGACCGATTATTCATATAAATTAATTACGCCAAGTTAGTATAGTACAGTGCGCACCCCAAAATTAGTTTTTGGTAAAAAAAATTAATGTACATTCATGGGAATTTTTCGCACATCAAAGATTTATAGGGTAGTAATAAGTAAAGTTGTAATCCTGAAATTATCCCAAAAGCATAAATATTGAGGGAGTAGAAATGGATTTATAAGCTCCAGCTCCCAATGCAATGTGCAAACTAAAGAATTAATACTAAAGTTTCGTTTTAAACTGTTTAGTTTATTAAAAAATGGTTGTTGGAAGCAAGTCAAAGGAAAGTTGTCTAAAGCAGCAAAAACTTTAACTAAAAATACTCACTGAAAAGCAACTTGAATTCTATCATCCATTTCAAACACTCAAAATGGGTTCTGCAACGGTCCGAATGGAATAATCGTTGAATTCTACACAGCATCAGTGCAATTGGCATTGATAATATTAAAATCAAAATTAAAAATAATTGTACCTAATGTAATTTGTTTGAGCTTTATTCAACAGATACGTATATGAATCAGTTGTAAGAAATCAACATGAAAATAAAAATTGTTATGTTTGTAGCAATGTGACTACTTTTTAAAATTATTTTTAAATGGTTAAAATCAAATAAAATTTAAAATTATTTTCGTTAAATGTAGCACAGAGTGATAGTTGCATACAATATAGATCAGAATCAAAATGAAAAGTTTGCTAATTACACAATAAATGTTATTTTAAAGTGCTTTTCATATTTCATATAATATTCAATGAAAAGGTCGTTAGGTCGGATGTCGTTGCACCTACGGTGGTGTTATAATATGTACCCTGTCAAATCAGAAAGCCAGAAAAATTGAAGTCTGACCCTTTTCACAATTTTTAAAATGCCACATAAATTTTTTTAAACTTTTCTGATCTGATAAGTTATCGAGACTTATTAATTGTTTTGTATCTCTTGTCACAATTTGGTTTCTCTTCAAGACTTTGTCATCTATTAAATTCCAGTATTTTAAAAACTATTCAAGACTCAAAATGACAAACTCATACTTGATATGTCCATCCACAAGATTGGCTAGTTGAAATAACTAAAACATGAGACTATGACACATCGGATCCACACAATTAGTAGTCCGAATAAGAAACGGCCGTTCTCAAGTCAGTATCTGCAAAAATTAAAAAACCTCTATAAATAATTCGCATGTCACAAGATATCCTTTAAATTTGCTACTTTAATTGAATTGAATACCTTAAATTTTCAAAGTTATTGTCACTTCTTCATTTTCAAACTGATGAGGCACTTTGAACAACTAAAAACAAACGAGGTAATTATTTAATCATAATCACAGAATCAATCCATTTATAATTCCATATCATAAAGCTGGAATTCCTAAATCCATGAATACTAAACTTCCTATTTCACTTTTTGCAAATTACTTTCACTCCCAAAGATTAGATAAACATACAAATTAGCCACTCAGTTTTGAGAGTTCACAATCTTTTCGTTCTTGTATTATCCTACCAGCAACTTTACAATTCTCTGGGTTTAAAAAACGTGGAAATGTTTATCAGTCACCTCAAAGCAAAATTCCAAAACAAACAAATTTAACCCAAATTTGAAACTTTCACGAGGCTTTAAAAGATAGTTAAAACGTCAAATTTGCTAACACATGTGAGAAATTCATCAGCAGCAGAGGGTAACCCCCATCATAATATTATTATTATCGCTCATCACCAACATCATCATCAAAGTAAATATTTGTATGGCTCACCTTCTCTCAAATGATTTTTGTGATGATATTTTACTCCTTTGGTTAATTTCTAATTGCGACGTTACTTGAGCTCTCGATTGTTCCTCTTTTCTGTAAGCTTTACTATTACAAAGGTGAATGATTACTTTGTGAGCTGTGCAATCATATCGAATATCACCTTCTTTTGTAGCAAAATTGTAACTGTACCTGTGAAAAGAGTTGTATTAAAACTGTTCTTCAAAACAAGTTGCAACTTGCCTTTGCAGTTTCATATTACGCATTTTACACAATTTTACCTTAAGAAATGTTAAACATTCACAGGAAAAAGCATGTCCTCTTCTCGTCTCTACACAAAAGAGCTTTCGCAGTGAAAAAGTGAAAAAATGCCCAACAACAGCAACAATAACACTTTGTAAACAGTCCCTTGTCTATATAGAGCCATTTTATCATCATTTCATCATAAAGAAAGGAAGAAGCGTACATATAAAAACCACTAATATCAATGTGCTACACAACAGTGAATTTTGTAATTTTTCCTACATGGCTCAATGCAGCAATGGCAAAATTGGCTTTTGCTGCCTTTAATACACGATCCACACAGTCCATACAGTTTTTAAAAAGTTCAGTAAAGCACATAAGGCTATTCACTCCTTTCCTTATTTTAACCCTTTCTCATAACAGTTTTCTCAGCAACACGAGAACTCTGTGTGGTAATATCTTTTCTATGGCTATGTAAGCTGCAAGTCCTGCAAAATGCGAGCTAAAAGCTAGAAAAACTAAAGACTGATATAAAAACAGAGAATAGTAAGGTGATATTTATGACTGCATCAAAGTTTCAAAACAAAGGCGAAGCAAAATGTATGTGAGAATCTAAAAATATTTAACTGTGGAGGTTTGGATACATTAGGCAGAGAGGTTTTACATGTGTGTAGATTTTGATATGAACTTCTCGTGCTTTGTAATTTTCATAGACACAGACCAGACGAGTTTGCTTGATCGGACTTGTATATTTCATTTGCACTTCCTTGTTTTCTACAGGCTTTTGTATGTTTAGTTGGATCAGATAAGGTTTCGACTCTGTTTTCTGCAAAGTTAGATTCATTATGTTACACAATTTATATGACTCGCCAATAAAGCTACGCAGCAATTCAGCTAGACGGACATTCAATTACGTATTATAGTATTTTGCATGGCTTGCAAAAAATTTGTAGCTTGCGTTTTTATTTTCTATGTAACTTAATTTCATACAATTTGGTATACCGTAGCAGTAATAATGACGGTGTGCTACTCACAGCTATGATTTTTTATTCGTTAAACTAGATTAGAATCCTTTGTTTTGTCAAATTTGCAAAAAGAATGCTATTATAGTTGGAACAGGATCTATGGATTCCAAGCCATATGTCAGTCAGTCATGAATGTTTTGTTAGGATCATTGATCATTTTATCTTTCTAAATTTAGGCAAAGTTAACAGTAACATAACTTTTCATATGACAGCAAATATAAAAAATATGAAATATGTTCATTGACATGAGCACGAGTTTATATTTGGCTTATTTATTAGGTGGAGGAGCAATTATTAAAATGAAACGAACTAAGAATTATAGGAATGGCTTAAAATGAAAACCATTTTTCTCGAATATTAAGGATGTAATCATTAGCTATATCTTAATTCACCACCAGTCACGCGATTTGAGTTGATACATGGAAGATAGTCGAATAGAGAGAGCAAAAGGTCAAAGATCAGTTCAAATTGAAATAACACAGTCGAAATGTTGCATTATGTAAACTGTAAGATGGTTTTGCCAACTATTCGTGTATACCTATGTAACCTCAACCTTGTCTTATTTTTGAAATTTGTTTTCATTTTATTTACAACCTAAGAAATCTTGAAATTATTACTGTCTCTTTTCACCACGAGAAGCAATTACTTTTTAATTAGATCAGTGTTAGAAGAAAATGTCGCAAACTTTATGAATAGTTAGTTTGCATGTGCGGTTAATCCTTCCCATTGTCGGTGCTTACAATGAAGGAATGACTTGACAGAATTACGGAAGAAATAACTGCCTAAATATTGATTCCCTGAACCCGCGGTGACGTTGTTCCAACTATACGCTTGCGCTTCCTACAAGGACAAATCCCAAAAACTCAAATTATCATATGAATGAATATTTCAAAACCTGGGTGAACATAAAACTACAATGAAGTCGTGAAATTCCCTGAACCCGTGGTGACGTTGTTCCAACTATACGCTTGCGCTTCCTACAAGGACAAATCCCAAAAACTCAAATTATCATATGAATGAATATTTCAAAACCTGGGTGAACATAAAAATACAATGAAGTCGTGAATGTCAATGACAATGTCGGCAAGACCTTGGCTGTATTAGAACATTAGCACTCGTGAAGTATTAACGGAAGGAAGGGATAAGAAGTGAAACTGAACAATTTTTTTGCCAAAGTTTAGAAACAAAGAAACTTATTTTATACCATTATATAGCTAAAGATTGTCCACGTAGTTCTTTGATATACCACATTATTAATTTGAAAATGACTATTAAAGATAATTCGATTTCAATCTCATTTTCCCTAATAACACACAAAACTATAATCTCACAAAAATGGGAACATGTATAAACACAAACGCAGCAGCAGCAGGGGAACGTAAAATTGAGGATGTCAAGAATGATACGTTTCATCGCAGAGAAAAACAAATTATTAATTGAAAACGAGTTTTTCTTCTTAAATGTATTGAATACCTATAATACTCCTTCATTAACCGACAAATTACTCAAGAAATTACTAATTTTACGTGTACACTTCTTGTATACTTCACGCGACCTAGCTTCATTAGAAATAATATCATATAATTTAGGCATATTTTCTGTGAAGAGCATTATAATTTAAACCTTATAAGCTTTCACTCATTCATAAAAAAGTCGTGACTTTCACATAAGAATTTCCAATAAAAAATAATAACTAATAACAAATCATTAAAGAAAATGTAGTACTCGACGAGTAATTATAAATTATGTCTATTAAATTAAGAATTAAGCTTAATTTCAATTCAAATACTGATGAATCTCACAGTGCCCCAAAATTCAAAGATGAAGTTGAAAATTCATAATATTTATAATGATTGAATGATTGATATCTTTCCTATTACATATTAAGATGCAAATACATATTTTAATTATTCTAAAAGAAATACCTTCAATTGCGAAATCAACAACACAATTCGAAATTTGCAACAGCATCACATTCATGCCGATCCCATCTCATTAAAGAATCGCGCAGTTTCCCACACATGCTCACCCGGCAGACCATGCTGACTTGACTGCCTAAACTAGTCCCGTTCCAGTCAGCTGAGCTAGTGCCAAAAAATTTTGTAAATACGGGTGGATATGAGGTGGAAATTGAAAATTAATCTAAATACTGATTATAACTTTCTTTGTATAGAATAGCCATTATTGAGCATATTAGGTATTATCAGTATTATCAATCAATTCTGACTGGAAAGTTATCTAACCGGAAACCGGAGCCTTTTTAAAAGATAATGGCTTACAATCTAAAGGATGAGAAGGAAGTGAAGGAGTATTTGGAGAATTTAGGAACAGAATACCGATTTGGGTGCTATCATGAGAAGAAGCCGGAAGGTATATTTTATATTATGATTGGTTTAAAAAGAAACTGCAAAGTAATATAATTTTAACCGTTGAATTGTTTTGGTTTTAGTATGTCATTTACTAGCGGATTATATGGAAGCTATTAAGCAGGATTATGACAAAGCTGGAAAACTGTACAAAGTTAATTGTGAAGACTTCAATTTTGGACATTCTTGTTTTAAATTTGGAAACTATTTGTTTGCTGGGAAAGGGTCAATTAAGGTAGATCATGAACAGGCTGCTGAATGCTTTGATAAAGGATGTGACCTGGAATTCTCAAATGCTTGCTTACATGCAGGTTTAATGAGATCTTCAAAGTCGTCTCAAGTAGGTAGAAAATATAACAATACTAGTGTAGTTCTCATTTTTCAAAAGGAACTTGCTAATTTGAAATTGATTATGTTTATTAAGGTTCCTGTGAATGAAGGTATGGCAAAGGAAAAATTTGAAAAGGGATGTTCACTGAACAACGCCATGTGTTGCTTTTACTTAAGCGGAATGTATATTTCTGGCTTGGAAAATGTAATTGAAAAGAACATGGAGCAAGCTTTTAATTATTCCAAAAAGGCCTGTGAATTAGGGAATGTGTACGCTTGTGCCAATCTCTCTCAAATGTATAAAAAGGTATAAAAACAATGACAATAACAGCTATTCGAGTCCAGACAAAAACTATATAACTCAACAATTAAAAATCCATTTTTTTGTATTTTAGGGCGAAGGAGTAGCAATGAATCAGGAGAAAGCAGAGGAGTACAAGAAAATTGCTTTGGAAATGCAAGATCAAGTTGTCAAGCAATTTAGGACGATATCTTTCGGTGAAGGTGGCTAATATGCTGATATACTCATTTTACAGCTTTAATGTTATTTTTGTATTCATAATAGTCATTCAGCTAGCATTATTAGTGCCTATAAAGTCTCCATTTTGTTTTGATGATTTTTAAAATTATATAATCACATAGAAAACTGCAATAGTCAATAATACAGACAAAGCCAATCTGCGTGTAGTTTAATCAAAAGGTCAAGATTTATTTGTGAAATAATATCCAATAAAGATTTATACAAGAGTATTTACACATTACTCATCAATTACAATTATTTTTCCAACTCTTTTTTAACGTTTGTAACGCTTCTTCAGCTCAACGTGTAACCACTCCAGAGCTTCATATACTCCTACTCCAGTTTTGATACAACAAGTCCTTATTTCCCAATGAAATGCTTTACAGCGGGATTGGAAAATCGTTGAATGTATTTCATGATATGACATAGCGTTTGGAAGATCCTGTAATTTAAAAAATATTTTGCAACAAATATGAAACTTCCGTTCCAATCATGTGGGAATATTTTTGAAATACCTGTTTGTTTGCAAGAATAAGAATGACTGCGTTCGTCCGTTTATATTCCAGTAGAAGTTGCTCAACACGGTTCAATTCTGCTAGAACCTCGTCCATTCTCTCCCGATCATTAGAATCAATCATGAATATGATGGCCTAATTGTTAGACAAATGTAGATATTTTATTTATAAAACATTAGGAAATAACACAAAATAAACCTGTTAATTACTTGGACATTGTAAAAATAGTTTTCCCAATTTTTTCTGACTTCGTCCTGGCCGCCAATGTCCCAAATTTCAAAAATGGAACTTCGGAAGGTAATCGTCTCATGATTAAACCCTATTGACACGACCAATTAAATCAGAATGAAACTAAATTTACATCAAAACTTGTCGGGATAATATGTACTTATTGGGAACTAACCAACAGTAGGAACTGTGCTCGCCAATTTTCCAGTCTTAATACGATAGAGAAAGGATGTCTTTCCTGCAGCATCCAGACTTAATATTAGCACTTTCCGATGTATCTTACTGTTTCGATGAATGTTTATGTTAGGGAGACTTAAAGTGGAAGTACTAAAGGAACGAGACAGCTTGGATTTCTCTAATCCCATTTTAATTAAAATTTCTGTCTACATAAAGGATAAAATTTTTATCTAGCCGAAAAAAATTGGCAGTGAATATTTCGAGGCGTGAACCAAAGACGGATTGACAATTTTCATAGCTCATACATTACCATTGTTAGACAGTTTTTTTTAATTCTTCGAACGTTCATTATGAAATTCATATAATAATGCGTAATAACTTTGGCAATAAAAATGCTTTTATGCTTTTCAGTTCCATTCCAATTAAATTATTGGTTTCAATGTGTTTATCGGTTTCATGGCAAGCATAACGCTCTTGTTTATAGACGTTATTTTAAAGAAATAATCAATCCATTAATACGTCGCTCCCCAACTTGTTTGATTTCCTATTACGTACGCTAATAATAAGTACCTATTGAAGTTGATCAAAGTGATTATAGAACGGAAAACCCAAACCATGCAGTAATAACAGCACGTTCAATATTTTATGAGAATGACAATTGCTTGAATTAAGATTGCGAAATGAATACAGCAATATTGAACATGTCAAAGAAAAACAAAGACAAATATTCATGTATTGTCAAATCAAATAGTTAAACAAAAAGGACTTGAGCTTGGGGCTTGCTTGCTTATCTTTTCTACCGCTTTAAGTAATACTTAGGTATGTACTTTGCTCACACTTACTTTGTTCAAAATTGCGAATTTGCAGAATGTTTGGGTGAAAAGCAACAGATTTTTGGAGCATGAAGACACGCAAACCATTTTGCAACATGTTATTAACAGGAGACATTAAGCAGACTATGATTTTATTTTTAAAAAACTATTGTTTACGAGTTAATGTTACAGATGTAAAAGAGATTTAAATTCTTCTCAAATTGTCACTTTCAATGCAAAGGTTAAGATTTTTGTTTTTGCAAAATCTTAAAATAATCATGTTTTCACTAACAATGAAAGTTTTCATTATGTTGTCTAAAATATAATTTGGTTCATGCTCACTCTTTTAAAGCTCAGAAAAGCATTTGGATATGGCCATTGCTAAAAATTATACACCTACCTTACTTAAACGAATTACATGTTAACTCTTTGATGAATTAAATAATGCAACTGTACAATTAAAATGTTTCAAGGTACTTAATTTTTATACAAATGTCCTATGATGATTACTTTCTACTTGTCAAATGTTTTCACTTTCAAAAGCAACCTTTACAAAATTTGAAGATGACATGAAGACAACAAAACACTCATCTTCAGTTTGCAGTTGTCATTAGTCAAATTGGCTTAGTTTCATGAGGGCAGTCTAAAAAGTATGGAAGTTTACAATGGGCTCCGTGCCCTTCTATTCATACTCTCCCTTTTTCAAAGTTACTGTGCAAAGATAACGTTTCCGGTTGAATCTTCAGATAACGAGAAAAAGTTTGTTCGCAGCTTAGAAGTTACGGATTCTATGGATTTGGACTCCAGTGAAAGAGAATTTAACTCGTCCTCCTCTGAAACCAGCAGGAAACTAAGAGAAGAAGAAAATTGGAATGAATGGGAGCATTTAGATAGAAGAAAAAGTGCGAAGGAATTGGTTATTTTCAACAAAAGCTTAAATTTCTAACTTTCAACAATTTTATATTCTTTGTTTTCCTTTTAGACTGGTCTCCTCCCGATGAAAAGACTATAAGTGTTCAAGTGTTGGATAGCGATCCATATCATCATGGAAGACCCGCCTGGCCCCATGATGAATATATACTTGGATATTACAATGATTTAAACCGCACTCCTTTCGGAGAACGAAATAATAGCATTGAAGGAGAAAATGTAGAGGCAACTACGTCGGCAGAAGATTTGAGAAAGTATTATGAGTGGAAAAGATTACAGCCCCAATCAAAACCATCGCCAAGTTCCTTCATAGGACCGGGATTTTATGATGTAAGTTCGAGTAGCAGCAGCGTGTATGACACAGCGTACCCTGAATACTACAGGTATTATCCTACGCACCAGGCTGTTTCAACTGATAGTGTCACCAAAATACAAACTCCCTCTCAGGCAGCAACAGAATCTGTCCCTGGAACACCCAGTGAATCCGCGACCAATACGCGACATCTTTCACCATATTTACCTTACGGTACTATAATTTGCCTACTTAATAGGCACAAAAGCATAACTTATATAGACTCAAGTTAAATTGACAATTTATTTCATGTAGACTTTTACAAACGGAAAAGACTTCGTTTGCAAATTCATCCTGGTTTAATTGCTGCTCCACTTGCAGGTATAATTAATTTTCGTCACTAATTTGTCAATGTGTGACTATATGCAACTATATTTTGTCTGAATTGTATTAGGGTTGGCAGCATTTGGAGCAGCTTCGGCTCTAACATCGAAACCTCTTCTTGTGGAGTTAGGATATGTTCGAAATAAACCTAATTTAATAGGAGCTGGTGGAGGCTGGGGTTTGGCAGGCTCGCCAGGAACAGGTTATAGACCGTATCCGCCATTTTATCCACCACCTAACCCACCACCCTTTCTTCCACATCCACACCTAGGAACCGCTGCGGTAGCACCTGGTACAATAGCGCATGGCCATGGATCAGCAGGTGGTGGTCCACATTACCCCATACTCAAACCTAATCGAATTAACACGGAAGGTGAAAGGTCATCTTGGTGGAATCCGTTTTCTGCTCTTACTCCTCGACTAATAATCGAATGATGAGGATCAGATATAAAATATAACATTATTATACCCTTGAGTTTGTGATAGATATTTCGGAAACGACACAATGTGATGCAATAGCAATAAATTACAATTTATGCATTTACCTATTTAAATGGTTTCAGTTTTGCTAACTCGTATTTATAATATAAATTGTAAATTCACTTTTGAAAATATCTTCCACCTAAATATTATTATGTCGTTAGTATCACAAAGTTATATTTACAAAGCGTAGGTATGTAAAAACAATAATAATTAAATTGTAAAGTTATATAAAATTAAACTACTTACATTATTTATGAGAAAGCTAAGAAAGATTTTAAAATAATTACTCAAAGTACTCTACAAACACTTTCTTGATGCGGAAGCGGACAATTCCAATGTTTTGCAAAATATACAGAATTATGCAAACCGTTTTCAAATATTGCTCTCCTAAAACTTTCCTCGATTAACGGTTTTACTTCATGAGAACACTGGGATTGTGCAAAAGAAAGGAAGAAAAGTTGTTCCGGGGAAAAATCTTGTAAACCGGGTAGAAGGACTTCATCAAACTCTCGGTCAAAAGATTGTGAACTGTAAGCTTTGTAAGCTAGAGAAAGGGAACCAGTGGTGAGAATGCTTTGTTGGAGATGTTGCAGATCATTTCGGCCATTCTGAAAAGAGCATTTTACAGTCAATATTTGGCTATTTTTACCCCGAATAAGGTAATTCATTTTCGTTTTATAATTTTTATTACCTCAGGCAATTGATCTTTAAAACAATTTGAAACATTCTCAAAGTTTGAAACAGTTTCATTGTCCCACCAATTTCCAATGCTCCCATCAATTTGTCGGAACTTTCCTGAAAGTTAATGCCAAAATATGATTGTATATAGGTGTAAAAAGCTCCGAACTATAAAAACAAACAGGTGTGTTTCTCTAACCATTTTCTATGATGGCTGACAGCATTTCTTTAGCTATCGTTATCCCCAGATTTCCATAATGAAGCGATCTATCAAATAAATAAATTCATGTTTTTGGATTAAACTGAACAAAATTACTGTAATGTACAAAAATATTAAACACGGTTTATTACTAACGGGAATGTTGAGTCCATTAAAGTCATTGAATGATCTATCATGCCAGCAGGTATCACTAATTAAATATTAGGAGAAAATGTATTTTAGCTACATAATAAATGAATTCATGTTTTTGGATTAAAAGAAAAAATTACTGTAATTTACAAAAACATTAAACATGGTTTACTACTAACGGGAATGTTGAGTCCATTAAAGTCATTGAATGATCTACCATGCCAGCAGGTATCACTAATTCAATATTAGGAGAAAATGTATTTTAGCTACATCGTACTAGTAGAGTAAATTCGCTTTCATTAGTGTTTAGTATTAAATTAAACGTAAGTAAGTAAGAATACCTAAATAGTTTTGGTTCTGAGAATGATAGGCATGCATTGTGGTTGGGTAAATCAATTTTGGCCACCTAAAATAGAAATTTCGAAAATAGTTTTTAAATATTTTTAGAAAATGTGGCCTTGATAAAAAACAGAGTCTACGGATAATGCCTACCCAGACATTGATTCTCTCAAAGTAGGCTGATGAATCTCGGCCAAATGTTTTCTTGATGCCCACATAGTTGCTTCAATGTAATTTTGGAAGTAATTATTAGCATCTGTCAAGTTCATCTACAAAATAGTCTATAATTAATATTTAGATCTAGAGAGAAACCAAAAGTAGTTGCTATAAAACAATGAGGCTTGATTACGTCTGAATAGAAAGACTCCACAAATGAATTTGCGGAATTTTGCGGGGTAGCAGCCGCATCTTGCCACCAGTCTGGAAATCCAAGGAACGTTTGCAAATGTTCTATTTTGCTTTCAGCATACTGTTTCGTTGTATTGTTTGATATCCATTCTGACCCATTCAAATGTTCATTAAAAACGTCCTTCAAGTAACCCACGGTAAGTCTGGAAATCCTAGGAACGTTTGCAAATGTTCTATTTTGCTTTCAGCATACTGTTTCGTTGTATTGTTTGATATCCATTCTGACCCATTCAAATGTTCATTAAAAACGTCCTTCAAGTAACCCACGGTCAGATTTAACTATATTTTAAGAGATTGGAAAATTTTTGCTAGCTATAATTTCCTGGTGTTACAAACTTTGATCATAAATGTATATTCACATAAAAATGTGCTTACCTGTGATTTAGTTATTTCATCAAATATAGTCAGAAATTTTCGCGATATGGCCCACCCAAAAAAATCGTTGGTTAAACGTGAACACGTTTTCCATCTATATGATTGATTAAAAATATTACAAAACCAGACTAAACTAGAAAATATATAGGTTTATTCTTTTATTTTTCTACCGAGGAACAGAGAGCTCATTGTTCATTACAGACTGCTTGAATTCTTCAAACATTTTTCTGAAAGCCTGGCTACCATGAAGGCCAAAGCCCAATAAAATACGAATTTTTATGTAGTTTTCTGGAAAAAATAAAGAAATCAGCAATACTAGAATAGGTTAACATTCTTTTACAAGGGAATTGAAGCAGAATTAATACAAAAACCAGACAATTGGATTAGGAAATAACATACCAATCACGGTTACGTCCGTTTCATTCAATAAGATTTCCAATTCTTTAAAATATTCTATATTTTTCAAGATAACAGCTGGCCTTTGGTTTGATTGATTGGCCTCATGGTTCATTTGAAGCACGTTATCGACATATTCAGATAGCCATGAGATCATCTTATACAGAATCCAAGAAAAACGGAAATAAATATAATTTGCAGATGTGTACATATACATAGATAGAATTATTGAACTAAAGTATATCAAATCGAAACTAATAGCTTATTTGAAATGTTTAAGGACACAGATTGTGTATTTTTATAGAAACGTGTGTGTGATATTACCGACAAACTTATTTCCGCCTCATCAGCTTCACGAAGGTTAAGCAAAGTCGGTGGACTTTTGTGTTCAAACTCTTCGAAATCTACCAAAATCTGAAATGATAGGAAAACCATTTTGAAACTGAGGACACGAGAAATGGGAAACTCATGTNTCTACCAAAATCTGAAATGATAGGAAAACCATTTTGAAACTGAGGACACGAGAAATGGGAAACTCATGTCGACTCAAGTTTTAATGCTTTGCTTACTCTCGACAAGTTTTTCTCAAAAGAAAAAATGTCAGCCAGAACTTTCTTCCCATTGCGTTCTTCATCTGGATATAGAAAAGTCCAAAGCTTTTCAATCAAATTCTGATAAACTTGACGAATTTGCAAGTTTCCCGTTTCTTCGTAAATGTTTTTGATCATGTCTGATGGAAGGCTTATGTCCATTTCTTTGATCAGGGATTGTAATCCCAAATCAGGTTGGCTAAGCTAAAGAAATGATTTTTAAAAATGTTGGTTATAATTTAAAGTCCAATATGAATACGATATTGACTTTCTTTGTTCATAAAAACATTGAACTTACATAAACAACATTTTCCGTTGTATTTTCATCGTTTACATCAATATTTAATGCAAGAATATAGTTTCCATTCAAGGCACGGCGAACATGACTCATAATAACGGTCAATTCAGTTGGATTCAGTTGATCGTCAGCACTTGACATCTCCTCAAGGAGCAATCTCATTTCTGCTACATTAACCTCGTCGTCGGGTAGATGAATACATGAATGATAAAATTTCTTTGCTAGTTGAAGAGACATAGAGTCGTTCATCGAATGGTCCATTTCCAAAATATCTAAAAGTAGACCGGAAATAAAATTTTCAAGGTTGGAGATTGCTTTTAATACTAAGCACAAAAGGTCTAGATCGACTTAAAAAACTTTTGAGATTACAGCATAAAAGCTTTAGGGTAAGGGTTAATACATATAATAACTTTATCAGTAAGTAGCTTACCTTTTACTTCACGCAACAACCTACTTTCTAGCAAGTTGTGTTGATTCCATGTTTGAGAATATTCTGGAATGGGATGGTTCTTAACCCAGTTTCCACAAGAAAATTTATAAAAGTCTTGACAAGGATCAGCACTGAAATCTATAGAGTCGATGATTCGACTAGCCATTCGAAAGCACTGTGGGGCAAGGCAAATCGTAGAATTGTTTTTATCGGAAATTATACAATCTGCATTAGGAATCCACTGAGAAATTGATGGAGATGACAAGGGATCATTCTCAGTGACTTCTGTAGTAGTTGAAGAGTCATAATAATCATCAGAAGATCCTGTCGTAGGATCAGTCGTGGTAGATCGCCTGGGTGGACGTGGTCTTTTAGTAGTACTACACCGATCAACTGGAGACGTTCCATCCGAACCTGAACTCGGAGTAGTGGAAGGATTCACGGTTCGATCGACAATGATTACTTCACTTTCTTTATTTCCTGCGTACATAAAAATCCACATCTTAAACTTTAAAATACCCTATCAAATGTTTTATGAGAATTTATACATGCTAAAAACTTACTCGATTGTACTCCAACAACTACAACGGCAATCATTAGCCCAACAGCAATTGTTGATGTGATAGCAAGTGATATTGACAAAGACTTTTCTAAAGACGATAATCCCTTCCACCCTTTCCTAGCACAATCAAAATATTCACCTTGAAAATCATAGGACATTGGAAATGTCATAGAACCAGAACGGCCAAACATTTTCATTTTTATCTTATTTCAATAATCAAATAGCAACTGGTAAATGAAATGTTGATTGTTTTAAGTTTTCCTAATCCAAAACTGTACATTTGATAGGAGATTTAAATGATTACAATTTTTTTGTATCGGTATGTGCAAAATTTTTAAGTTTGTTGTAGCATGTCGTTATATAATTTTCGTATTGTTATGTAAATGTATTATGAAAGCTTAAAGCAAAGACGTCTCTCTCGGAGCAAAAATAACTAAATCTGTTTTTGATCGTTATTGTTGTTGAAATGAAATCCTAAATTAGGTAACAACGATCACTCTGAAAATGAATACGAAACTTATTAATAAACTCACTCTGTTACCTCGCATTAGTTATGCACAAATAAACTTGACTTTAGTAGGATGCATTGTTTGGATCTCTGTTGTATGCTTGTTAATATAATCTGCATGAAAATTGAAACTTAAAAACATTCATTATTTTTTAAAATAGAGATTCCACTTGAAAACAGTTTATGAATTTGTAAATCTGTAATAATGTGAATAAGAGGAAGTGACTCATTGGAGCCAAGTTAAAGCTACAAAGCTGTGTCACATAGTGAGCAAAATTAACTTTTGCGATCAGTATGTTTGTGCATTTTTCTTTTGCATAATAATCTTGGGCTTTGTTTGCGTTTTTTGGGTTGGTTCTTCATGCAATATAAATTCCCTAACGTTCTTGTTATTCCTGGATTTGTGATCTGCACCTTCACAATCATGTCTTTAATCAAACCATTACGGACCAAAGTGCAAAACGTATGGGATTACTAATTGTGCACTTCCAAGGTTCAATGATTTCTTTGGAAAATGTAGGGCAATCACAGCATAAACTGCTTATCTTTTTTAGCGGAAAGCAATTACAAGAGAAGACAAATTAATGATTTCCTTTGCTAAAAGGCAAAGACAAATTTCTTCTTACCGATCAGGATACTCATAGTGTTTTGTGGTAACAAGGGATGTGAAACTATTGCCCATTAGTGAATTACTACTGGAATCCAATTCTTGAGAACCCTGCACTGTGGAGGAAGGCGGCTGGAGGAAAGGATTTGCGTTTCCCAAGTTTTCACTTTTCTCACTTTGTTCATGAGTGGGTGGGACTGATGATATTGTAGGATATATTCCTATGTTACTACTATTAGCCGACGAATTGTCATTTGCTGAGACCATTTTAATTTATTTTCAGATTGTACTTTGCCGTTATATGCCAAATTTTACAGCAGTTTTAAATTTAAAAGATTTAAGATTTAATTCAGACTTAATGGTCAAATAAAGAAAAGGACAGTAGTTGAGGAAGTTCACTAAATGAGAGAGTTAACTACTGTATAATAAAAGAAGCAATGCAAAGGAATAAAATAAGTTATCTGGAATCCTTATCAATCTTATCAGCTCATCAAAACAACGAAGCAGGTGTATGCATTGTCGCAGTCATACGTAATCATGAGACGATTTTGGCCCATGAAAAATCAGTGATAATTTGATATCAATTCATGACACAATGATTGCATGTTATAAAGTATCATTAAATTAGATTAAAATTAACTGCAAGCGTCAAATCTATTTAAGTGTATCGGCACAGGTGTTAGCAGTGGATGACCGGAACACCTGCCATTGCCCTTGATGCGTGAGCCAGGTGTGCTAGTATGTATTAATTGATGAACACAAAAACTATTTGATCTCTTTACAAAGTATGGATGACATTATATGAGTGAAATGAAAAACAAGGTTACCGTAGATATTCAGATGTAGGTAATCATTTAAATCGTTAGTTTGTGAACACCTTGGCGTTTCTGAGCAAAAAGGTGACAAATCATAATCGTTTTATACCATTACTGCCTAAAAATTAAAACAATCATTCATGACTTTAATTAATGTTCTTTAACGTTATCCATAATAGGTGAATCAAAATTTCTCGTTGTCTCCAAAATCCCATCATGTCATTCCCTCGTGCAGCAATCAAGCGTTTTAACGAGACTGCTGGTATGTAATATTAATAATAGGTATTATTTATTGATAGCAATGATACAAATGCAATTTTCATCAAAATAGATACGAGCATTCCTCCACCTGGTACATATGATCCAAAGTTTATAACCGATGTTGCCGTTAAAGCATCTTCAAAAACCCTGGATATGCATGCTAGGACATCGGGAAGCCAGTCCCGACATGAGGACAATGAACTTGGATCAAGTGGGAGGGCTAGCCGTGATCGGTCATTAAGTAGAAGGTCCTTGGGATCTTCTGATGAGCTTTCCAAGTCTAGGAAGCGCGACCAAAGTGGCACAAATACTCCCAAAGTAAATCCAATTAATTCAATCCAAGTCTAGGAAGCGCGACCAAAGTGGCACAAATACTCCCAAAGTAATTCCAGTTAATTCAATAACAGTTTTAAACAGTCGTACAGTACGACTCATATTCATGTATATTTATCGAGGTCTAGTAGATGAATGAAAAATGAATGTCATGTAAACATGTATATTAATAATTCCTCCAGACTTCTTCAAGTAAAACCCGGCTTGTTCATCTTAGTCGACCTCGTTCAGTACAGTCGAGCAGTGGCACTAAAATTCCAAAGATAAAATCTGCAAATTCAGGCCCTGTGCTTTCATCAAAACTCCAAATACATTCAAGCGTGAAAGATGATAAAGCAAGCATTGAAAATAGCAACACAAAAAAGAATCCATCTGCAAAGAAAGGAGAAACTAGTCATGAGTTTACAGGGATAATGTGCAATAGCTTCAATAGCATACAATGCCAAGATGTAATCCAGGAAATCCAAGACATGGCACAAAAACTACAAGTAGAGCTATTAGAATATAAGAGGAGGCTCACGGAAGCAGAAATTAGAGGAAATGAGTTAACAGCAAAGAAGCATGAGGATGAATTTACAATCCGGTCATTAAAACGTGAGCTCTTAAAATATGAGTCATTCATACAAAGCACAGAGATTGGAGAAAACATGTCGTGTGGAGCAAAGCTACAGGAGTTTTCCCTTGATAAGCTCAAGCTAGAAAAGGAAGTGTATGACCTTCAATTGGAAAAGAAGCAACTGGAACTATCTCATACTGAAATATCTGAACGAATAAGTAAGTTAGAAGAAGAGAAATCAGCGTGGCAGAAAGAAAAAATGAAATATGAATTGGCACTTGATCAGCTCCAAAAAGCCTTCAATCTCCAGACTGGAACTATCTCATACTGAAATATCTGAACGAATAAGTAAGTTAGAAGAAGAGAAATCAGCGTGGCAGAAAGAAAAAATGAAATATGAATTGGCACTTGATCAGCTCCAAAAAGCGTTCAATCTCCAGGGAAAAGAAAATAATGAAGAAAAGTGCGAGGAAAAGTGTAAAGGAATCCTGTCAAAATTTGGATTTTTCCTTAATCTTCAAGAATCCAGTGAAAGCGATCTTACAGAAGTTTCTGCAGAGAAAGTCTTGGAGCTCACACGACAAAACCAAGAACTCCAAAAGGAGCTGGATGCATTGAAACAAAAAACAAAAAAGCCTTCAATCTCCAGGGAAAAGAAAGTAATGAAGAAAAGTGCGAGGAAAAGTGTAAAGGAATTCTGTCAAAATTTGGATTTTCCCTTAATCTTCAAGAATCCAGTGAAAGCGATCTTACAGAAGTTTCTGCAGAGAAAGTCTTGGAGCTCACACGACAAAACCAAGAACTCCAAAAGGAGCTGGATGCATTAAAACAAAAAACGCTACCAATGGAACAAGCATCATTTTTAGAATTCATGAATTCCGGAAGAAGTGGAAAATATCAAAATTATTTAATCTGAATGAAAATAAAATTGATAGTCTGATAGTCTCTCTCTCCAGTCCTAGTCCATAAAAATTGAATACCTCTAATTACAAAATGATCTTTGTTTTATACACATCCCTGAATAAAGAGTAACGAATTACGTAACGGTTAAGAGTAGTTTTCATGTCATAAAACTCATTATTAATTAATTGCTTTGCTAAATTGTAATTACATTAAACCACACATAATCTTGTTATAACTTAAGTCTCACAATGCCCCACATAGAGAACATGATATGATGATGTGATTGTGATGATGATGTTTAAAAAGTCTTTGTTGCTTTGCAAGAAGGAGGGATCAAAGAAGAGTAGTCTGCCGTAAAGCATTCACATTGCATGTTTTTCATATAAACCCAAATGATAAAGCAGCTGGACTTGTTCGTTTCGAGAATTTTTCTTGTTCATTCGTTGATTTGGCGGCTGTGGTGGCCTATGATTTCCTTGTTTTTGTCTTGTCAAAAAGTAACTCTCTACTGGACAATTTTTTAAAGTGCTACAAATCGACCAGTAATAACTATACCTGATTGTACCAACTTCCGGTTTGGGGTTTAAATGTGATTATAGTTTGAGTGAGATTTTTTAAACTTTTATAGCTAGTAGAATATATGAAGGGAGATTGTAACAGAATTTTATTATTTTTTGCTCTTTCCACTTTCTAGAAACATTAAACGCTACAAAATGGGAAATTTTTATTCGTCGTTGTCAGAAGAAGCGAAACAATTTAAAGAGCTTACAAAGGAACAGGACCCCCAAACGCCTGTGACTACTCCAAACGCAAGTCCCAGTGATGAAGAGAACAATGTCAAACTTTTAAAAATCAAAGGTGGATTCATTGATCCTAGATCTCCAACACAGGGTGTGAGCAGAACTCCTCTGGAGGTAAGTATTCTTTTCTTCACAACATAACACGTTGTCATTTAAATTACAGACATTGGTGGGTTTATTTTTAAAGGTCAAGTCTGCATTATTGACATTTGAATTTATAGATTGAAGAGCGTAACAGACGGATTGAGAAGACTCGCATTAATAATTTATTCAACAAGGAAAACAACTCTCTAAATTTACCACCTACGGATGGAAGCTCAGACACGGTTACGACACCAACTGGAGTGCCTGGAAAGGATGCTTTGTTTTTCGATCCGAGGTCTCCCAATCCTGAAATTAATCGCACACCCATCGCTTTAAACAGCAATACTGCACCCATTGCTCGTAAAATGTTTCAAAATCAGAACCAGTAAAAAGTGAGAGTTTATTATGCGAGCGAGCTGAAAATTTAATTCATTAACGGTTTTTATTTTTATGTACAAACTAATTTATATTTTAAAATGTTGCACAAATATCAGTATTTTGATAGTTTAACGATCTTGATATTATGCGATTGACCAAATTATTGCATTGAGGTACTTTATCTCACGTCACAAAATAGTACCAATTTACAGGCTAAAGTAAAATAGAGTTATCTAAACAAGTGGATATTTGTGCAACGTTTTTAAATCCCACGGATCATACGCATTGTAGTAGTAATGAATCGTATTTAGCATTTTATTTTATATTGATTTGATAATTATACAACAATTTTAAAACTGGATCATTTTTTTCGTTCAATTTAATCTATATAAACCTTTGTACTATCACATACATTTATTTAAACTTATTATAGTACTTATTGAAATAAAAAAATGAACATAGTGTGAATAAACTTCTCAATAGCCTACTTAAGCACAATTTGAACTACAAAAACATCAATAAAGCTGACTTTATTCATAACTTGATACTTAGCACACAATTATATTTAAAAAATGACAAGACTTCAATAAGTGGTTGTTGTGTCAACAACCACTTATTGAAGTCTTGTCATTTTACATACAAATACATACACTAACGCTATTACCACACCATGCATGTATGATTTACTCATTATTAGCGTTTCAAAGAATACAAATGTAATTTTGGACAGCAACAGGTCACAGCCATTTCAAACAATCAGACTAAACGTCAGAGTATACATTTTAGATCACATACAGTCAGATTTTAAATGAAACTAAATTCTTATACTATAACTTGTTTGTACTAGTGGAAATCCTTAAAACCTCACTAAACAACGTTTTGTAACGGTAGATTGTAAATCGAATTGCTCAAAAATAGTAATTTCAGAACACTGGTAATGTTAGAATTCTATAAACGAGATCTGATATATATTGCAATAAACTCATTTGGCGTCGTAATTATGGCTTCTTGTATAGTTGGCATTTTTTAGCAAGAAGGAGGATCAGAGTATGTTCCATTACCAATGGGAATCTCTTCAGGATGGAGCTGATGTCTACTGGAATATTTTCCGTTGCTTTGTTGCAATTGGGGTGTATTGTACATTGCATGTGACGCAGAGTTGCTTAGCGTAAGAAATGAGCTTCGATTTGGGGCCATTACAACTTCTTTTGTATTTTTTTCTGGCTTGAAGAGTACAATGTAGATTTTGGGGAAAAAGAGACAACCCAGCTCCACCAAACCACTGCGACAACATAAAACAAATAAAATTGTAAGCTAATAATTTTCCGAAGAAACATTGCCATCTTTGATTTCAAGTCATACTTCAATGCAACTTTCTTATCAGGATTTTGACTCTTGCATTACATTAATATTATTAACCTATATTTAGAGTGAAAGTTTAGCACTTACCTAAGAGAAAGTGATATTGCGAGAGTGACCACGCGAACACTGCTGCTTGAGCTAGTTAGGTAAAGTGGCACAAAGGCGAGCCAAATGATGATAATAGTATAGTTTGTAAATGCTATATACTTGGTCTCGTTGAAGCCCTCTGGACACTTTCTTGTCTGAATGGCGTATATAGTGCATAATCCAATGAGTATAAGTGGGTAAATAAAACCTATCATGTAACGATAAGAGTCTACTCCCTGAAAACATCAAGTAAAATATTTACGTAATGTTAGCTTTTTTGTCTTCAACATTAATATGAGTACGTAGGCAATTTACTTTCTCCAGAGCTAATATTTTGTTCTCGGAGTTGGCAAACTTTATGAGTCTACATATTATTGTGGTCATGAAATTGAACTCTGCCAGAAACTCATTTTTTTACTCTTTTCAGAGATGTAATTTATTATTGAACTAGAGTGTAGCCCGATTCTGTCGCATCGGGGTCTAGAGAGAATGTGACTTGACGAAATAAGTAGCATCCAATTTAATTTGCAATAATAATTTGCAAGAATTTTTTACACTGTGATAAGTTTCCACTGATCAGTATATAAATATTTAAGTCAGGAGTTGAATGTTTACCGTAACATTAGGTTTGATCTAAATTCAGTAATTTTTAAAACACCACATCAAATTGTAAGGTTTGAAACAATTCGTTTGGTACCCAGTTCTTTAATTAAAAGAGGAGAAAAAAAACATTGAAATCCCCATTTAAATGAGGAGCGGAGAACTATACAATTTTCCATTTAAATGAGGAGCAGAGGTGCATTGAAATCTCCAATTAAATGTGGAGCGGAGATACATT
>JAANSO010000782.1:0-23263 GCA_036507315.1 Lepidocyrtus fimetarius
TTATCATCATAGCATCATGACAGGAGGATAGAACTTTCCCTGTCGCCCTACTTTCCTTCAATTTCCACAAGACTTTTGCAAAACATTACTTTAAATGACGTCTTTATTTTCACTACTTTTTCCGTAATAAACAAAATATGGAATTGGGGCGATTTGATGACAAGGCAATTTCCTTTTTACAGTTGTTGATGACAAAGAAGGAAAAGGATGCGCTATGTGATCTATTGCTAGTAGTATTATGTAAGTTATTAATATGCTAAGAGCATCATAGTTTCAAACGTACATGAAAGTTCAAGTTTCTTCAGATTCTCCACATTAAAAAACTTTTTTACTTCCCCTTTCTGTCCGGTTTGCAACGGGGAAATAACGTGGATAAAGGAAAAGCAGGAAATAAAGTAAAATTGGAGCTCGTTATATAAATTAACTGTGACGTTATAAACATAATGTTGGAATATAGTTTCCTCCGTATATAATGACTGGACATTAATTTGCTGTCAATATTTTGATAAATAAAGGAAGCTATCACAGGGGCACAGCTCATTAATCAAGAACCTGTCTTTTCCTCCTCCTCATGTCCTCCATTAACATTCTGCTAATGCCCTTTAATACAAGCTGGATAAATGAGCTTAATATCGATTTTCTAATTACGTCCGTGAAAAAAATTGGTTATTATTTTAATCCTTATGAAAAAACCTCGCTTTGGAAACATTCCCACCCAACATATCTCTTTTGAGTTCACAGTTATTTTTTAAAGTTAAAAATTGTCTGTCCATTTTTATAAAGTAAACTAGAAAATATATCCCTAGACAGCAACTCCTCTTTTCCTCTTGTGTGTGCACAGTTAAATAAAGGAAGCTATCACAGGGGCACAGCTCATTAATCAAGAACCTGTCTTTTCCTCCTTCTCATGTCCTCCATTAACATTCTGTTAATGCTCTCTAATACAAGCTGGATAAATGAGCTTAATATCGATTTTCTAATTACGTCCGTGAAAAAAATTGGTTATTATTTTAATCCTTATGAAAACCTCGCTTTGGCAACATTCCCACCCAACATATCTCTTTTGAATTCAGTTATTTTTTAAAGTTAAAAATTGTCTGTCCATTTTTATAAAGTAAACTAGAAAATATATCCCTAGACAGCAACTCCTCTTTTCCTCTTGTGTGTGCACAGTTCACTGAAAGAAACCCCATTTTAACATTATTTAACTTCAACTTTTTGCAACTAAAGCCAAAAAATGAAAAAGCCTGAGTACAATTTTAGGTACCCTTCCAAGGCATTGTGGTAGATCTACTACCTTCCCTCCCTTTTTCATGTTTTTTTCTCCTAGTGGCAATAGAAACTCTCCCAGGTGGGCTTTTTCTAATGGCACATCCATAAACATAGTGAAGCGCACACATTCATGACAGAGCTGCATTCAAGCCCTCACTTTTTCCATCTCTTTACATCCACCTCCATTCCCCATTCCCACGGAACTTCTAGAAACAAAAAAGCGCTCCATAGCAAATAAAAAACTTTGAAAATGGAGAGAATATTCGCGTTGGAATGGCACGAGCCAATTTATCTTTCTCTCAGACAAGCACAAATGCCTTTTCTTACACTTTTTTTCTTTTTCTCAATCGTTTTATATTGTTCTGGGATCATCTTCATTTCACACTTTTTCCCAGGTATTTATATTTTTTTAGATTTCCCCAGACTTTCTTGTTTCCTTAATTCATCTTCGTCTTCTTTTACCGTGAATGAACAGGTTAATAATATACTTTGTTATTATTACGTAGAATTAGAAGGATACCTATTTGGATGTGTAAAGAAAGTTCTAGAGATAGAACTTTTGTACTTTTCCCACGCCACCACCATTCACCCTCTGTCTATTCCCATTCCTAATCGTAACCATTCTCCTCAACTTTTGTTTAGCGAATTTCCATGTAAAAAGTTATTTTTCACTAAAAAGTTTACTTTTTTCCACCGACTTGGAAACTTCTTTTGATGATGATGAAATAGAAAATGAAGGACTCTCTAAATGTCTTTGTTAATTTTACTAGTAGCATTATTTTCAAGTATTATTATTCAAAAGTAAAGAAGCGTAATTGATTAAAGCTTTTTTGAGTGCAGCAGCTGCTCTCAATACCCTCTTCTTTGATAAAGAATTTTTTCTTTAGAAATAATGATCGACAGGAAAAAGGATCGAGGCTAATTGAGCATTTCACCAAGTTTAAATTGGGAGGGGAAAGGGAATTTCTAAGAAAAAAATAATGATAAGAGCTCAGGTCATGTCTTACGAATTTAAAAATGCAAGGAAAGCAGAAACTGTTTTTAATGACTAAATCATCATCATCCAAGATCGATTCACGTCAGCTGTTTACTATTGATAAAAACTTTCTTTTGAAGTAAATCCTGCTTTTTCTTCCCTTTTTTATTCCGTTGGAGTACAAAAAGAAAAGTTTGATTGAGATTGAGCAGCTTTAAAAATGTTGGCTAATGAGGGGAAGAAATGGAGAGTTTTTTAAAGAAAAACTGAGGCGAATCTCTCAATTTACGCCAAAAATGTTGCTGTTTCTCTCAATTTGGTAGACATTTACGATCTGGTGAAAGGAAGGAATTTTTGCCAAAAAAGAGGATTGGGATGGGTTGAAAATTGATGAAACTAGGATAGAATAAGAGCAGAAAGCGAAGGATTTCGCGATTTGCATTTATTTTATATTTTTATTGAGATGAAAGAGGAAATGCGGAATTTTCTCCAGCAGAGGAGGCTGTGGCGTAGTATTTGAGTGCTTTTTCTTCTGCAACTTCTCTTTATTTAGAAATGGGTTTACGTGCCCCGATTTCGTCAGTCTGAGCACGTCCTTTAGACAAGAATAATAAAATGAAAACTGTTTTACTAACTTTCCCTTTTCCTCTCACTTTCTGCTATGCTATACCTACTCCGAATTTTACTTACTTTCTATCCCTTCACTTTCACCTTCCACTCTGCAAATAAATGAGCTACTTAGCTTACTTCCTGCTGTTCATGTAGAGCCCCTTCTGGGGCATACGTAAGGAAAAGGAAGGGGATTGAGTAAGAACGGATGGAATGGAAATTGTGGCAATTCACACAGCCTATTTAACCATTTAAAAAGAGAAATGAAGCTAATTCTGTAAACTTTGTTTTTTCAGGTGGTGCTCGTGTTTAAACTCAGTATTGCATCTTTAGTGATATACTTCATTGACGCTTCTTCGTAAGTCAAAAACTATTAACTATCTTTTAGAAAATAAAGTGTTCAAAAAACATTGAAATTGTAATATTTGTATTGGCTTTTTGCAGAGATCAAGTAGAGAGATGTCAGGATTGGAGTGAAAATATTACGCAACAAATTGATTTAGCATTCAACATATTTTTCATGGTCTACTTTTTCATTAGGGTGAGCATTCATTTATTTGAAGGGAATATTACGTAATAAATGTAAATGTAAAGATTTTTAATCCTTTACATTTCTACATTTACAGTTTATAGCGGCATCAGACAAATTGTGGTTCATGTTGGAAATGTATTCCTTTGTGGACTACTTCACGATCCCTCCGTCCTTCGTGTCCATTTACATGGACAGAACGTGGATTGGGTTGCGGTTTTTGCGAGCCCTTCGCTTAATGACCGTCCCTGACATCCTCCAGTATCTCAAACGTTCTCAAGACATCAAGCTCAATTCGGTTGGCTCAGCTCATTTCCATCTTCATCTCTGTTTGGCTTACGGCAGCTGGGATCATCCATTTGGCAAGTCATCTCACATTTTAAAAAAATGCAATATATGAACCTATTACATAACTTTAAATTTCCAATTTTTAGTTGGAAAACTCTGGCGATCCCTTTGATTTTGACAATCCAAACCAAATGCCGTACTGGAACTGTGTTTATTTCCTCATCGTGACCATGTCCACTGTGGGATACGGAGATGTATACTGCCAGACCGTACTTGGACGAACATTCCTCGTCATTCTTCTTACTTGTCGGCTTGGTAAGAAATAAAATGTTCTGTGTTTTTATTACGTAAATGTTGTAGCTTATACTCCTGTAATGTTTATTAGCTTTCTCCAAAAAATTACAAATATATCTACCAAGATAGAAAATACCTTAATTAATCCTCAATAGAAGTTCAATAGAGTATTTTCTTTCAAAATTTACCTGTATACTTTTCAGATAAATATTTCTCCTCAACTTATCTTTAGTTTCTCAAAATCGAGATTAAAAATTTGGAGCGTAGGGGAATATCTTACAAAGTGTACAAAAAAGCATATCCGCATCAGAAAATCATCTCAGGAAATTCAATAATTTTATCAATTAGGATAGGCAATTAAAATAAAGCTTAAACTTTAATCAGGCAAGTAGCAATAGTAGTACCTAATCATAACTCCGTTTTCTGTAGACAAATATGTGAACCCAAAAGAAAAACAATAACCGTTTCCTGTTGTTGCGTTCTCAACTGATTAAAAAATAACACTTTTATTCCTGTTACTTGCTATGTGTCAGCCAACCAGTCAGTTTTCCTTTTTTAAACCGATTAAATATCACATTCCCTCATTACATAATATGCTATCCAAGCATATCATTTGAATTGTACACATTTAAATATTTCTAGCATGAATGATAAAGCAGACAAGATATCTTAGAACGTTATTGCTGCGTAAAAACCCAAATTTGAAAAAAGTAGTTTCTTGTGATCAAATAATATACAAAAGTACAAAATAATATTACACAGGCACATTGTGCTTTCTCTCGATCTTTCCTGTGTTACTTGCATGATGTTCTCTCTCAGTGTTTCTAAAACAAGATTAAATCTCTAATCATGTTTGTACTACAACGTAGACACAAAAGCTGTTTATCTTGTTCCTGATTTACTAAAATATCGTCAGTATCTATCACCACCTGTTCACTGTTTTTTATTAAAGTGAGCTCTTTGCAGGTGAGCCATTTGAGGTGATTTACAAATTTGACAGGAAATTTTACAAAAAATGGGAAGCATTGTTGATTTAATAGACCCATTATACGCAAAGCTTTAACTGTTACTTCCTCCCGTTACTCTGACTTGTTTGACTGCTAAAAACGTAAATTTTGTTCTGTAAATTAAATGCTCTCATATTATTGTGTCTTCTGTCCTTGTCAGCAGCAGCAGCAGGCATTGAAATAGAAACTTTTCTAAAAAGTAATTATATTTGGTGTAATTATAATTTAAGTTTAATTGTTGCTCTTAAATCGTTAAAAGTTTGCCCTTTACAAACCGCTATAGAAGTATATTTATATTTGGACTTGCTCTGCATCTCTGTAAAAACTTTTTTGCCAATTTGCCGCTCATAATTTATTGCATCCGTCAGACCGGCTACAATTTTAAAGACATCAAAGGTGAATTCTAAAAAAGGAAAAAACTTAGGAAATAAATTATAAACATAATTTTAGGGATCTTTTAATTATTTTATCCTATTTTTTCTGCTTTCTTTATTTTATTTTCAAAAAACACTGTTTTTTATATCTGTTGTTATTGTCTTTCTATCTATTTCACTCTCACACATCGTCTTCTTTTATTTCACTTCTTCTATCTCTCTCTGTTCTTCTCTACACACTTCTCTATTCCCCTATGGAAAGGCTGTATTTGCCAGTTGGATTCCGGAAATTACCGAAATTCTTGGTAATCGGCCCAAGTATGGTGGGTCCTATAAACAAGCCGGAAGGAGGTATAGTTCCCTTTAAAAAATACAAAGTCTACAAAATAAACTCTACTTTCAATCTCTCTCTCATCTTCTCTACATCATTTTTTCAATCTTTTTTATTTTTATTACAAAAGAAACTGTTTTTAAAAAGAAAAATATTAATTCTCAGGAAAAAAAGATTTTTATTTGAAAAAATATCCTTTCCACGACGCTCCCAAGTTTACCCTTTCTCCCTGCAGATTTTAATTTAAAAAAATTAGCGAGTAGAAGCGCGTTCATTTGTTTTATTGTCTATTTTATCTTCTCTCAGAAAACAAATGAATATTTTTTATTTTCCCCTTTGTTCCTGTTTTCTAACTGACTGCTCTAGATTTTAATTACATTCATATTAAACATTTAAATGGTAGAGTAGAAAAAGATTTTTCTTTCTTGCGCAAGTCTTAATAAACTAAAACTTTGATTGTTTTTTGTAGAGTTGGGGCAATCGTAAACTAATTCTGTGTCTGTTTTTCTTTAATATCTCTCTGTATTCTTTATTTCTTTCTCTCTACTAACTTTGAACACAAACAAGCAAACTACTGATTATTCTAAGCAGAGCTCAAATAAGCTCATCATATTTACCGCCGAATTGCAGTATTTAAGCAAAATCAACCACACAAAAAAATAATTACAAACAATTGCTCACAAAATTAGCTAAATATTAGGTATTCATTCTTTAGGAATATACTAACACAAAAGTCAAAAAATTTGCACAAAATTGATAAATTTACAGCTGCATGTTGCTATTATGCTCGCTCTCAGCTTCTCACATCAAAAAATTAACTCATGCTCTAATCGCCTTTGCTGTAATTATTGCGTAACAAACATTAGGATTAGTTTAGAGCAAGGAAAAGGTAAAGCTTTATAGGCATATAGGCACATAAATGCCGGCAAAGTAATATTATTCATCGTAAACAATCGTCACATTTGATGAATGCGGAATGAAAGTATTTTATAGTCGAATAATAAAATAGACTTGGCTAAAACAAGACTTGCCTTCGTATTATTATACAAAAACATTCAAATTGTGCAAAATCAATTTTAAAATGCACAGTATCAAGGTTCACCAATCTAAAAACTTAAAATTCTTGGTGCGGCTATTTTATGGAGATATATTTTATTTAAAATCGCAGAAGAGGGTTAGGCCAACCAATTTTATTGATTTTTATGCATGCAAGTTTAATACTTACATTGCATAATAGCTTTCTCTCTAAACTGATATGCTAACCAACCCGGTAGATTATAATAACTGATTATAAAAGTTTGCATGAGTAAAAAATTATAGTTTGTTGCATATTGACTAACATTTTTTAAAATCCAAATGACAATTTAGACCTAATTTTTAGTACTCTAAATAGTCTTACTAAAATATTTAGCAAATTACTTTCTCAATGTTTTAATATTAGTCTTCTTTTATAACTAAAGATTAGTTTTTGCTACTAATTACTTAAATATTTTCCAATAGGAATTTGTCAACTTATAAAACAACATTTAAAACAAATTTTTATTATAAATTCCTTTATTTTATTCTGGCAAGCAGGCTGTTTGGCTGACGACATGTGTAAATATAAAGTACTCACTTTATTACTATACCCCTTTTTAAAAAATTACCTACTACAACATAACCAAAAAATTCACCGACATCTTTCATCGTTTCCTCAAATCATCTCGTCAGAAATCCATCGACAAAAAAGACATGTAAAAACTAGTGAAAAGGGAGGAAGCTGCGTAATTTTTAAGTAACAAAGAAAACGCTGATTCAGTTCTGATTTATTTTTCTTTCTTACTATCTCTCACTGTAATAGGCCATATTTGCCAGTTGCATTCCGGAAATCATAGATTTAATCGGCACTAGGCCGAAGTACGGTGGCACCTTGAAAAACGAGCGGGGACGAAGGTCAGAACTAAATTAAACCTCTCTCACTTTCTCTCTGTGTCTATATCTCATCATCATAAAATAAACAAAAAATACACCACCTCTTCTCTCTCTTTCTCTCTTATCACCCCTATTTTTTATTTCAAACCGAATACTAACCTAACTAAAAATAATTAAACATGCTCCATAAATTTAACTAAAACTAAACCTTTTCTGCATTATCAAAAGTAAAACTAAAATGAAAGTAACCTCATTTTTATCTATTTGGTTGGAAATTGCTTATCATTTAATATGTATACTCCACTCACATAGTTTTATTACTCACTTTTTATTAAAACTTCTACTTCACACCGTTTTTTCGTCACTCAAAAGTATCCCAGCCTTAATTTTTGTCGTAGATAAAAAATTTGTGTTGTCCATGTCTGTTTTGTAATTGTTGTTGCGTAACTCACTTTTTATGTTTATATGTGAAAACCTTTTTGCGTGCATTTTTAATGTAACTTTAATTTTTCCTGCTAATAATAAATTGTTTAGCTGATGTTTTTAAACCGCACAATTTTATATAACAAAAAACTCTCGTTTTGCTGTTTTCCCTTCTCCACCACATCACTTTTACATAAAAGGTATTAAGACGAGTATTTTCTTGCACTTTCAATTAAATTGTTAATCGTAAGTTAGATTATTTTAATGTATGTGTGTGCGTGAACGTGTTTATAAATTATCTCATCAATTATGAAATAAATCTGTACAAAGAAAATCCTATACAGATACAATTTAAACTTTCAGACTGGAACTTTTACTTTAGTGATTTTATAAAGCTAGTAAAAATAGAATCTTTTTAGTCGCGATTATTTTTAGTATGATGCACGCACTTTTAAAACTTGTAGACTAAAAGAAAACTCTGAAACAGAAGCAAAAAACTTTTAAAATCTAGGAATTTTGAATAACTAACACATTTACGATGGGAAGTGCATGTGTAAAAACAAAAAAAAGAGAAAACGAATAGAGTAACAGTAGTTTTTTACTAACAGTTCTAATACTTTTTTAAATCTTTAAAATTATAATACTAACCGTAAAATTGGAAAATCGCATCATCACTTTCTTATTTCGTGAATCTTGAGCATTTTTAAGGTAAAATCAAAGAAAACCTCAATTCTTGCAGATTAAATCAGAATCTATTGTACTAATATTTCACCTAAAGTATACCACTGGAAAGGAGGAGGCAAGATTAAGTACGTGCCGCCTAATTTAATAAAGTAGGGTAAAAGTTTAATCATCACTCTCACTTTTCATCTTTTCCAAGAACTTTGTTCAAGTAGGACACGGGGTACTTTTCAAAAACTTTAAAGATAAGGTTGTTTAGCTGAAAAACTTCTAACTTCCACCATTTAACAAAGAACCACCACTACCACTTTTATACCATCACAACCACACTCAACTCCTCTCACACAATACACTTTTCTCATCATTATCGTGCGTGCATTCTCTCATAATTATCCTCCCATCACAAGCATACAAAATGAAAACTTTCTCTGACCAGACAAAGAACAACAAAAACACTACCGCCAGCTTCATCTTCACCAGAACACAGCCATCCACCGCACTTTCTCTATTGTACACCTGCCCTAACTCTCACTGCTTTTAATTCCCATCAAAAACCCACAATCTTCTAGATAATTCTAAAAAGGTAGTCTTTTTTAACTGTTTAGTTTTAATTATAACGCCCCCTTTACGATTGTAATTTCAGATAAACAAATTTACACACAAACCGCTTATTAAATGAAAGCTTTACGTGTTTTTTCATGTTTATGAAAATGTGTGTCTATAGTCATTTGCTTAAAATTGTCTTTTGTAACGTGTGTGTTCGTTATATTGTCTCTTGTTGTGTGTAAAACCATTTCTAATCATCTTTTAGAGTGTCCCTTTAAACTCCCTTTGTTTGTTTTTTATTGCTTTTTATAGAAATAAAATCTCTCTGGCTTCACTTTATTCCCACCTTAAAATCTTTATCCTCAATGTCTTCTTATCCCACACAGTATATATAAATGTTTCAATTTTTAATTTTCTTTATAACTTTCACTCTTTTTTTAATAAAACACTATTTTTTCATTAAAGTAATTATTTTTCATTTCACGACACATCTTTTTTCTTTTTATTTTAGTACACAAAAACTACACACAAAACTTTATGATGATGATGATGACATGATTATGTCTTGGAACGGTTTCAAAAGGATGTTAACTAATATTTGTTTTTTATAATTTTTCATCACGCTTCACGTTCTCTAGGCATATCGTCGTTTGTGGACACATCACTTACGAGTCTGTCTCCCACTTTCTCAAGGATTTCTTGCATGAAGACAGAGAGGATGTGGATGTCGAGGTGGTATTTCTTCACAGGTAAAGTAACAAACGATGAGCAAATAGCAAAACTGGAAGTAAACTACGTATTAAAAATTAAATCATGAGCGCTGTATGTACATTAAACAAGGAAACGTCGAGAAGGACATTGTCGAGTTTTAATTATTCTAAAAACAATTCTAACAAAAATTGTAAATACTTACTTATCATTTAAAAATATATTTCCCTCCTCTCTATATGTCTCTGCGCATTTTTTGCAAAACTTAGGAAAGAGCCCGATCTGGAGTTGGAAGGTTTGCTGAAGCGGCATTACACAACCGTCAAGTTCTTTCAGGGTTCCATGATGAACGCAGTAGATCTTGAAAGAGTAAAGGTTAGAGGAACAAAAAAATCTACAACGATTTTCATTTCCCAAAAAAGTCATGCCCCTTTCTTCCCTTTGTAAAACACCAACAATATTGAAATGTTTGGTGAATAAGAGTCTTCCAAACTAGTTAGTAGTTCAATTGTAATTGTTCAATACAACAATTGAAAAGAAAGTAAAATAACAAGTTTTTTGCATAAATATTTAAGCTTTGTAAAAAGTATTTTTCCAGAAAACGTAGAATGAAGATTGAATATTTTTCTTTGAATATTTTTAAACGGAGTTTTAAAATTCCCCTTTTCGAATATTTTTGAATGCGTTTTATATAATTTACAATATTTTACGATTAGAACTATATGCCGTACTTTATATTCAGTATCTCCCTATCTATCTCTATTCTCTCTTTATCACTCGCAAATTGCAACTTTTTATTACTAATAACAAATTAATTCTTCAACTAAAACATTTTCTAACATTTTGTAATACTACATTGTATACGCCTGTATAATTCGCTTCAGAGCTTCATAATAATATCTTCTAATATTTTATTTTTCAATGTGGGATTTGCTAAAAAGGAAATAAGTGAGTTGGGATTTTATCGTCTTCGTCTTCCCTACAAATTTTTATTTTATTCCTTTGACTCGTTCACGTGAAATCTGCAGGTCAACAGCAGGTAAAGCATACAGAGGTGCAACAAAACAGCAGCAACTCGACAATTTAGTAGTTGTAGTACAAAAGTAGCAAATTAATACAGCGAAACAAGGATTTTTTGTTTTTTAATTTATGTCTTTGTTAAGTTTTTTAATTAAAAAATTAACCACCCTACTTTGAATTATTAGAAAAACCTCCGGATTTGGAATTAGAAGGTCTTTTTAAGAGGCATTTCACCACAGTGGAATTTTTCCAAGGAACCATAATGAACCCTATCGACTTACAAAGGGTCAAGGTAAATTTATATTCATCAATCAATCAATAAAAATAAAGAAAACAGAAACCAAAAAATAAACTACGAAATCAACGAATTCAGGAAAAAATAATCAGTTTTTTGCTTTAACGATTTTACTCAAAGCTTTAAAAAATATCAAAACTAAATTCTTTTTTAAACAAAAGCGATTAAATCATTAAAAAATGCAAAAGTATCAGAAATTTATATGTGTTTATCTCGTAAAAGATAAAATTTTGTTGCGTAAGATAAATTATTTGATGTTTTAAATTGTTTACTAATTCTAATGTGCCTTTCTAAGCATAAAAAGAGGAAAATCAAAGTATTCGTATTCGTCATTGTTTAGATAGCATATAAATGTTCAGTGTTTAATTAAATGTTAAAATCTAGGTATGTATTCAATCACTGTGCCTCTACATGTCGTACTATTTTATGTAAACTTTTAATTTCCTTTCTCTCTTCTCTTCTTTCTCTTTTTTTATCACTTTTCTGTTTCAGCTATTTTTTAGAAAGCTCAATAAGTGTTCGTTCGTTATAATAATGACCTGCTGCAGTATAATTCGATTCACTTCACATAAATATATATCCAAAAAGGTTTTCATTTTTCTTCTTGTCTCGTCATTTCAGTTTTTTCATTGTGTTCATATTTTCCCCCAAATCTATTTTAAAATGCCTATATTAGTGCACAAGATTAATGTGTTATTGTTCTTGCAAAAGTTTTATCGTTTGGTTTCCCCTTTTCATTTAAATAATTGTCAGTGTTGCATACGTTTTAAAAACTGGGGAAAAGGAATCTGAAAAGGTGTGTTCAATTTAAAGATTGGTTTGTCTTTGGTTTATAAATTTTTAATAAATGAAGCTGTGTAAACATTGCATAATTAATATTTAAATAATATTAAACGTGCTTAAGCATGTGAAAATATCTAAACAGGCGTATTTTATAACGCTAATTAATTAAATTAATAACTTAATGCTAAGATGTATGCTTGCAAATGATGTAATTAATGTGTGGTATTTGTTTGTGTGTGATATTTTGCTAACCTGCATGATCTAATTGCTAAAAGCATGTTATAAGGTCGTAGTAACATGTAATGTGTATTAATCTTAACAAAATGAATCAGAATGATAAAGATTTTCAATTAGCCAGACAAAAAAGTAATATGAGTGAAAAATATTTTTGACAGAAATTAAACTTTACTTACAAAAAAGAAACGCTCAAAACTAGTACTAAACCCAACAACTATTCAAAAACTAACTTCCCCCTACTTTGAGTGGAAATTTATCACATTTGGAAATAACCTTTTTTAAATCTACATTTAAAACTTGATTGCATTTACTAACTTGGATTGACTTGGGTTGGGTGACAGGTACATGAAGCGGATGCTTGTCTCGTCCTAGCGAATAAATACTGTCAAGATCCGGATGCAGAAGATGCAGCAAATATCATGCGCGTCATCTCAATAAAGAATTATTCAGATGATATTCGCGTCATCATTCAACTCATGCAGTATCATAACAAGGCGTACCTGCTTAACATCCCCAGTTGGGATTGGAAACGAGGGGATGATGTGATTTGCCTTGCGGAGCTCAAACTGGGCTTCATTGCTCAGTCTTGCCTTGCCCCTGGATTTTCCACTATGATGGCTAACTTGTTTGCCATGAGATCCTTCAAAACGGTAAGGAGCAATGAAATACTTGATTATTTATAGCATTACGTAACAGGAAATAGTAAATACCGGATAAGACAAACTTGTATTCTAATCCTTTTATCTTTCTTACAGAGTCCGGATACACAAGCCTGGCAAAATGACTATTTGCAAGGGACCGGTTGTGAAATGTACACGGAAACGCTTAGTCCTTCCTTTGTTGGAATGACATTTCCTCAGGCTTGCGAGTATGTCTTGTTTACTTAAAAAATCATCTTCAATTTATATTTAAAAGGTCTGTTAGTATTAACTTGGCTAATTTTTAAAAATATTTTTTGCAAAGGCTTTGCTTCATGAAACTGAAACTTCTTCTGCTCGCCATTGAGATGAAAGTGGAGGATGGAAGTGACTCTAAAATTTCAATAAACCCAAGAGGAGCTAAAATCCAAGCAAATACGATTGGATTCTTCATTGCACAAAGTGCCGACGAAGTGAAACGGTAACAAGCAACTATAATTACGCAATCATTGACATTCTCCGCATTTTATTAAACTATTTAATAACTAATTTTGCAGAGCCTGGTTCTACTGCAAAGCCTGCCATGATCATATCACAGACGAAACAATGATTAAAAAGTGCAAATGTAAAAACTGTAAGTACAAACAAATCAAATCTTGTAGAATTATAATTTCATCATAATATGAGATGCGTTCTCACCAATCACCACAATCCCTCCCTCCACCATCATCATCAAAAATTAAGGAAAACCACCACCACAGCCACCATAATAATCATCAAATAATGAAAATTAATTCTAAATAAATTTTAGTTAAGCTCATTATCAGCTCATCAATACACGAGCATGATCAAACTATTAATACAAGATCCGTTATGAGACAAAAAGCTGATGAGTTATTCCCCGACACCCGAAATATTAACTAACATTATGCAAGTTGAAGGAGAGTGGTCACTTGATTTTACTAACTATGTACTCTATTTTAAAAAGAAGAAGTATTTTTGTGATCAAATAGGAAATTTAAACTTCTCCGTTATTTTTTATTTTGATTATATAACAACTGATAACTGTATATAATTGGTTGGTGTAGATATTGGAATTGGAATGCTCATGATGCTGCAGACTTCCGAGATAACAGTGCCAGGTGTACGATTAAATGAGCAGGGTATGCGCAGGATACTAAAAAACAAACAATCACCCAAAAATAGATACCAAACCATGGCTAAACTTTTTTATCACCCTCCGTTATTATTTTGAAGTATTTTTATTTATCTGCCGCTGCTCTCTTTTTACTCTAAACTCTATTTTTGTTGTACTATGAGCTATCAACCTTTTTCTATTATTTGACCAATTTCAAAATGAGCCAGTTTTTAATTAGAGCTTTTACCAAAGCTTACTATTTTTCAACGTTTTTTTCTCGTGTCCAGTAAGCATTCTTTGGAAACTGTTTTTGAATGATTTTTAAAATTCTACCGAAAATAATTTTAAATATTCATGCCTGACCTTTCTCTGCTCTCTTTCACTTTCTTCTCTGATGTTTTTGTATTGTTTACTCTATCCACAGATATGTTTAGCTTTTGAAAGAAATGGGCCATTTTTTATTTATCAAATTTTATAATTTCCAATTTTAATTTGTTTTTGATGCCAGTTTGGCCACATATTCGCTCGCACCAATAAAAAAGCGTTTTAAAATACTTTCTGTATTAAACCCATGACTTTAATTGTTTGTTCCAGTGACAATAAACGTAAAGACGGAAGAATCAATTGGGTAGTTTATTTTAATTAGCTTTACTCACACAAATTGAGTGAGCGTTAGATGATAGTTTAACAAATGACTAAAATGATGTTATAACCGCTCGCAAAATTAACAAATCAAATTAGCTAGTCTAACAAAACTCCCCTCGCAGAATCCTCAGAATGTTGATCGTTACATCGTGTTAGTATTATCTATTACATAACAATTAACAAGCAACACATTTGTTTAAAAATTACATTTGACTGTAATTTATAATTTAAAAAATTACTACTAGCAGTGCAGTGTCTACCTGTGTCTGTTGTGACCATTGTATAAAAATATTACGTAACGCAAAAGCTATTATCGCTGAATTTCTCTACTTCTCTTATAACGTAACGTACGTACCCTGGTGGTTTTGTCAAATAATTTAATGTCTCTCTAAATCAAACTGTTTAACTAAAAACTAGTGGTTGCTCTCTTTCTCACATTTTTCACTTTCTATCTCTCACCCATCTCATTTCACATTTACGTAATAACTTTTATAGTGGCTCGTGATTTGAGTAATCTGTACATATTAAATCCTCACCTTAAAAAACTACTCTCTCTTTCTCTTCTTTCACCACCTATAGCAAACTATGTATTGTTCTGACTCAACAAACACAGACAGACTTAAATCCACAAAATAATTTGCAAAACTTGGTTTTTATTCCCACAGTGGCTACTTTCCGCAAAGGAGTCCGTGCCGTACAAGCAGTTGGCCGAGCTAGTGAGTCCCTTCGTCATTTATATATAAAAAATTATTCAAATGTACTTAAATTCACAGTTATCACAACAATATTGAAAGTAATGTATTATGCAACGTGTGTGTGATCTATTAACGCAATTTCATTTGCATACTAATAATATTCTGTGTAAAGAAAGCACTCGTACTTTTTGTAGTAGGTACCGTCATCGTTGCAACAATTGATAAGTATTTTGTGATTTTGTGGAGATGTATGAAATCCGCGTTGATTTTGAGTGCGCGATAATGTTACGATATAAAGATAAATGTAAACGTGTCCGTATCACTCACTTTTGTACACTTGTGAGCAAAAAACACGTATTTTTTAGCAATTTTTTTCTTTTGTCAAGTTTTTGACAAAATTTTAAAAGATCATCTGAAATAATGTCTTAAATAAAACTATCCAGTTTCTGTTTTGTGTGGACTCCGAATTTATTAGTTTTTTGTTCATAACGTAGTAGAAAGTAGTAAATTTTAAAGTAGTATTATAAAACTAGCAAAATTTAGTTTAGAAAAGTATTTTTGGTTGTTTTGAATTAGCGTAAAATTAATAGCCTTCTACGTAAGTAGTTTTTTACCGCTGCGTTATAGATTTACTGTTTTTATACTTTTCGTGTTTTACAGCAGCAGAATTTGTAGAGTTAAGCAGTTTGATTTGACTTTGAGCGCGCTATATTTTCCTACAATTTTAAATCGTTAATGTTGGTTATTATTGTGCTAAAAAAGTTAATCTCTCTAATCTGGAATTCATTTACGTCTGGTAAAATGTGTTATTTTGATGCTGCGCTAAAAACTACTGCTATTGCCATTGTTGTTTGTTGTTATAATTGTGCCTAACTGGAATCTCTCACAGATTTTAGCTAATTATGTTGTGCAATTGTTGAGCTGACTATGTATTGTGTTTTTGTATAATTTTAAACATTACATGAAAATCTATAGTTTCTACCTGTCACATTTTAAAATATCGGTTCTTCTTCACGTGTTCCATCTCTCTATGTGTCTTTCTCTCTTCTTTTCCTGTTTAGGCGACGACTTTTCACTCTATGCCGGTGGTAAGTGCCTCATCTATATTTCCAACAAAAACAACAAGACTTTCTTTTTTTAAATTCTCTCCTTTTTAAAGTCAACCCATACACGCAAAAAAACAATGCAAATACGCACTAAAGTAAAAAAAAATATAAAAGACAACACTTTTATTTCACAAAACACTTTCTTCATTTTAAAAACACTTTTTTAACCAAAAACAGTTAACTGTTATCAATCATACACTTTTTATTAGCACTTTCATACTGAAAGTCTTACTCAACTGACTTAAAAATCTGTAGTAATAAAAACGAGATTTTGGACAAAAATAATAACACAACTTAGGAATCCTCAGGCACATACTATACTTCAACATAGTTTTGAATTAACAAAATTTTATGTTTTTGAAACTTCTTTCGTGTTGATAAACATTTTAACAAATGCATTTTTATTACGTAATTTATTATCATGCAATGATATGTCTTGTAGTTGACCAAGCTGGTGCTGATCGATCGTTTGAATGAAACTTTTTTGTAAAAAGGAAATGGATAGAATTTAAACAAACTAACAAATGTACAAGTTATTCAATAAACTAACTTTTTAAAGTCACTTCAAGTGCACTCAATTCAGTAGCGGAAGATTAGAAATGAGGAGGTAGGTGTTGCACTTTTTTAAATAGAGAGCACAGCTATTATTCTGGCACTTACTTCCGTATTTAAGTAGAATAGATCAATTAATCTTTAAAAAAATGAAGAAACTATAAAATGATGTGATAATGATGATTATGTAATAATTACGGATAATTTATAGTGAAGGAAAAAAGAAGCTCTCGCAAATTATTCCAAGTGTGTGTTATGTGATTATAATTTATTGTTTTCATTGTTTATTTGTTCTCTCTATTGTCTGTCCTCGCAGGGGAACTAGACGCATCTCTTAATCCCACGTTCACCCCTCCAGAAATACCCAAGACGGTTCATATCCGAGGTAGCAACAATTCAATCAAAACTCATCATCAAAAAATCTCTTTTCTCTTTCTATTTAAATTTCTTCTGTTTTCTTTCAAATTTATTTTTTTCCTTGCAAATTTTCAGTTTTTAAATATCTTCAAACCTTTCACAAAACTAGCGTAGCAAAGCAGCGTCAATATAATCAATGCTAAAAAGCTACCACTATATCGTCACCAATCACATAATTGCCAATTAAAAGCCAAATAGCAAAGTTACTTATCCAGCAGCAGTTTTAAAGCAAATGCATTTAAAGCCATATCCCATATTAATTATTATTTCAATTTTCTTTTCATATTTTAAGTTTTGAGGAAACTCATATGGCTTCATCCCTAGCAATTAAGCTGCTGCTTTTAAAGATTTTCACAATCTCACTCATATAGGCAATTTTTCACTTTTCTTTCTAGTTTTATGGGAGCTTTCTTCTTCTTTCACTTCCGCTATTTCTCTTTGCTACTTTACACTATCAAACTCATTTCAAACGTTTAAAAGCTGCTACTGCGCAATAATTTTTTCCATCTTTTATTCCTTTTCATTTAATCTTTATCTTCCTTCAATCTTTTTTAATATTCCAACATTTAATTCTCAAATCTTTGGAACCTTTTCTGTAAGTTTGCCTCTTTCTCACTTTTTTGATTGAACTGAGCTACTCTCAACAATACAAATGAAAATTTGTAATAATTTCCATCGTTTAGAAAACCATTTTTCATACCATTAAAATATCCTTAACTCCTTAAAAACCTATTCACTAATCAATTTACCAGGAGTATCTTTTTATACTAAAATGATTAGCTGTAATTAATTAGCTAGCTATGGTATAGCCTGTAACAATGCTATTGCACGAACAGTAATTAAAAAAGCAATTGGATTAGTATTGCTAATAGATTACATAATGAATGCATTTTAAGGGAATGCGTAGTGATAATTTATAGGTAGCGTTTTTGCTTGCTCCTACTATTACGCTACAGAGAAAACTTATATTTAGGCATGATTAAAAAATTATAAAGTTGTACACTTAAATTCTCTTTTTAAGTTTCAATTTGTTTATCTTTTTAAAACGTTGTGTTACTATTTTGATTTATCGTGTAAATTGTATTTGACTACTGTCCAGAGATAATCATTCTAAGTGTTGATAGTTTAAAAGTTTTAAACTGTACAATAATTGTATTATTAATTGGAAACTAAAGTCACTTCTTCATGTTTGTTTAAAAATCACTGTAAAAACTAACAATTATGATGATGACATCTTCTTTTACTACTAAGCTATAATGTATTGTGACAATATACAGAAATTAACTGTTTTAAATTTTCAATTTGTATATTTCTTAAAAATTACAAATAGCAGTTTAACAATGAAGACAAATAATGTTCGACTCTAGTACGTTTTGGGGGAAGCTTTTCAGTGACAGACTCACTAATTAATTAATAAATTTATCCCAGATCGAATGGTTTTCTTTACAGGCCAAGAGCCCAATGCTCGGGACAGGGTAGATCCAGGTAAAGGTTCAATATTTCTTCTAAATAAATAATTTTAAATGACAGATAATGATTTGAGAAATGATTTAATTGTAGGAGCCTTCGGTGGGATGAACCAACAGGGTGTGAAGCCACGGATGAACTCAATCGCAGGCCCGATTGGGAAAACCCCTCCTGTTAAGAAACCTAATAGTACAGTACCTGACAACAGATAACCAAGTGGCTAACAGGTATTTAAAAGATAACTGTTTAAAACTCGTGTGTCATTAACAAAATGTGTGTGCGTGTCTTAATATTCAACTAACTTGTGATAGGACCACAACGGAGGAGCCCACACCTCTTGCTGGTTACCATTTGTCTTACGAAGTGAAAAAACTAATGTATGCTTATAATTTGCAACTAATACCTAACCTAAAGTTGAATAATATACACTTTGGAAATGAGTAATTAATATTTACGATTTTACAGGCCAACCAACCGAGCTCAAGCCACTGCAAACGGAGGCGCAAATAATAAAGATCGTCAGTTGGAAGTGGGAATAGCGGACGACCAAGCAAAAGACTTTGATTTTGAGAAGACAGAGATGAAGTACGACTCCACAGGGATGTTCCACTGGTGTCCTGCAAAATCCATTGAGGAGTGCATTCTGGACAGGAATCAAGCTGCGATGACAGTGCTCAATGGACACGTTGTCGTTTGCCTCTTTGCAGATCCAGACTCTCCCTTGATTGGGCTGAGAAATCTTGTGATGCCTCTCCGAGCTTCTAATTTCCACTATCATGAGCTAAAACACGTAGTCATTGTTGGCTCCGTTGATTACATAAGGAGGGAGTGGAAAATGCTGCAGAACTTGCCAAAAATTTCCATCTTAAACGTAAGACGCATTTTAGAAAAAAGTTAATAAAAAAGCAAGTATTGAAGCTAATAAATTCACTGTGTCAAACAGGGTTCCCCACTGAGTCGTGCAGACCTCCGCGCAGTCAACGTAAACCTGTGCGATATGTGTGTTATCCTCTCAGCAAAAGTACCCTCAAATGACGATCCCACCTTAGCCGATAAAGAAGCCATTTTGGCTTCTCTCAACATCAAAGCCATGACATTTGACGACACAATCGGGGTGCTAAGTAATCAGACCAATGTCACAGGAGCTGAAAGATCCAGTCCTGTAGGAAGTCCTTATAGTTCTTCAAAGAAGGGGCTCTGTATTCGGTTCTAATGTTCCAATGATTACGGAACTTGTGAATGACAGCAACGTTCAGTTCTTGGATCAGGATGACGACGACGATCCCGATACGGAACTCTATCTTACTCAGCCTTTTGCTTGTGGAACAGCCTTTGCAGTTTCCGTCCTGGACTCTCTCATGTCGACTGTACACAAAAGACATTTATTTTTAAAAATCTTACTCAAACTTGTATAATTCAGTTACTTTCTTTAATTTCTAGACGTACTTCAATCAAAACGCACTCACCCTAATAAGATCTTTAATCACGGGAGGAGCAACGCCAGAGTTGGAGTTAATTTTAGCCGAAGGGGCTGGTCTCCGGGGTGGCTACTCTACACCGGAAATGTTGGCGCGTAGAGACCGATGCAGAGTAGGCCAAATCTCCTTATCAGAAGGTCCTCTTGCTCAATACGGGGATAATGGGAAATACGGGGATTTGTTCGTTGCCTCTCTTCGACAATACGGTTTACTCTGCATTGGCCTTTACAGGTTGCTCCCTATGTAATTACCGCGCGCGCGGCCTTCTTCTTCTCTCTCTTTCTCCAACTAAAACTTCACTAATTACTAACAAAAACAATTTGAAAACCAACACAAAACACTAACGTTTTTATCCTTTTAATTACTAATTTTGTTTTATTGGAATGACTTTCGAGCAAAGTATAATTAAATTTTGCATAGAAAATATTTTGTTCAGTTTTGAACTTTTCAATTTTCTTTTTTAAGCTTGAAATTATCCAGAAAATATGATAATTGCTTAGTTCTTATTTTAAAAGTCATTCCAAATTAAATGTTTTCACATCTATAAATACTCGAGCACGTTGATATCCTCCCTAAAAAGTTTTTCCATTTAGTTTAGAAAACTAGTTCAAAAATGCACCAGTTTTTATACAGATAAAATTCTGCAATTAATCTTGTAAAGAATCTCAAACATTTTGTACATTATGTAATATTATGTAAAGCAAATAACAATATTTTAGAAGAACCTTTGAGGAAGAAGCATCTTTGTTGGTTTTGATGCTTCTTTCCGTTCATCTTCATGATCCTTTTTCCTCGACTTCGTCTATGCGAACCTCCATCGGAACTGGAATAATGTTTTAGAAACGTGAATGGAAAAACTACCTTGCGAAAATAAATTCTGTACAAAATGTTAATAATTTTTAGCGTGTTAGAACCCTTTTTTGGTATGTACAGAGTTGACCTTTGAAGATTCTTCCCTTTGTCTGTCTGAAAATAATAATGAACCAGACTAACCATCTCAATTAACAAAAATTAAAAGAAAACTGTTCTTCCAGAAAATAATAACTTTCCCTGAAATGAATAGCGTGCAGCGTGCTCTTGTATGCAAATAATGGCCTATTAAGAAATTGAACTTTGAATAATATTTTGCTTCTTTGGAATTTCCCTTCGACAATGTCCTATTCAAAAATGGGATGATAGGTTCCGTGATACATCGAATTCACCAGACGCCTCGTCAAAGCGTTATGTGATTACTAATCCACCTGATGACTTTTCTATAATCTCCTCCGACCAGGTTTAAATTCATGACAAGTTTTAAAACTAAGATTAAATGTTAAATAGGGAACTAATTCATTAAAAATCTTTTTGTGCAGGTATTTGTCCTTATGCAATTCGACCCTGGCCTAGAATACAAGCCGAATCGTGGAGAAGCGATTGCCAATGCCATAGCGCCAGCCCCAGCTCAAGGGGCACTCCCACCCTCCTCTGCAGTTTCCTCTTCGGCCGTCGCCACTAACCCTATTGGATCAAACCCAATGAACTCACAGATGGGAAACAAAGACGACCCATCTTGACTATTGACTTTGTAGGGCTCTAACCGAAGGTCCGTATTCCTACATCTAAATCAGGTGTAGAATAAAAAAAGACATTCCGAAGAATATTAACTCTAATGAAAAAGAAGCAACAAAAACATCTTCACTACATCAACTGTTACGTAAAATATTTGCACATAACAACTCACACAGCAAAATCGAGATCACTTCACGTTCACTTCTTCGGCTAATGTCCTTCAACAAAATTGACCTTTGGAAATAAAGAGAAACGCTTTCAAATGCTAGTTTCTCCTCTTTGGAAAATACGGTTAGAAACCCTACTTGAACCTTCAAAGCAAAATAAAAAACCTGTTTACAAAACGTCATAAAGTAAACCATCAACTGTACAATTTTAATTTCTTAAAAATGGCAAACTATTATTTAATATCGAGCTCAAAACAAATTTTAGAAACTGATTAATAATTAAAAATCCTTCTACATGCACCATCACGTTATTTATGATCATCCGACAATCAGGACAATCAAGGTAGCTATACAATTAGTAATGCAAATTATTTTTTGTTTGAGTAGTAAATGACGCAATCGTGATTTTTGTTGTAGGATATATTTTGTCGATTCACGACAATAGATGTTTATGTAGCAGCAGTTGTAGTGAAATGAAGCTTACTCATTTTCTTAGAGCTAATATAAAACCTCAACCATTTAGCTAGTTAACGCTATTGGAATTTAAATGTTATTACGTAATACTTGAAAAGCACAAAACAATTTCAAAAACTAGAAGCTTGAATTAAATGAGAATCTTTTCAGTGCTAAAACAATGTTGCTCATCAATATATCTCATCAAAACCACAAAATTAAATCAAATTGTATAACACAAAAGAACTAGTCAATTTTAAGTAGGCTTAAGTAGTTTAGGTTGTTTTCTAAAGTGAAGGATTTTAATGCGCTAACAAAAAAATATCGATGACACGGAGGGACAGGAGTTCAATCACAGTTTTGCCTATTAACACAATAATCGATGTTTTAAATACGACAAGTAGTCTTAAGAGTAGAATAGGGATGATAAACATCATTTCAGCAGGGGTGTTATGCTACAAATAATAATTATCCGTTATTAAAAAATGACAGTTTTTCACTTTCAAGATAAATTCATGAAAATGTGTAGATATGCGAGAGTACAGTTTCACCTGTAAATTTTCCTATACAAATTATTAAAAAGGAATAGAAAATGTTTGATAAGCAATATAAAATGTTACAAAGTTGTAAAAAATAGCATTTCTCGCTATATTGCTTTCTTGTTCACTTTGTAAC
>JAANSO010000783.1:0-23257 GCA_036507315.1 Lepidocyrtus fimetarius
TTGCCGTTTTTGTGTTTTTTGTTTTCATTCACAAAAAATGTCACCAGATACTAATATCTAACAAAACATGTATGGAAACCACTTTCCTAAGTAAACAATACCAGATTTGCTCATATTGTAGTAGCCCGGATACGAAAGATTAACAAGCTCTTGTCCAGTTCAATTACGACTGAGCTTTCAAAACAAAAGCAAACCATTTCCTTCCGACAAAATGGCTTCCAAAGAAAAAATAATTCTACATATCTAATTAAGTCGTTCAAAATGGAATGATACAATTTATTCATAAAAGACACGTTCGTGAGCCCAGGACAATCACAGGATGAACATTTATGGCACGGAATAATGGAAGAAGCTTGTGGCTTTGTTTAACTCACCACCGCCACCAGTTCTTTTGTTTTCTTTATTTAATAAAAGTAATTATTTTTTATCACATGAACAAGCTTTTGGTGGACAGTGTCCATTTATAAAAAGCGAAAATGTTTCCACAGGAAATTCTGGTTCTTCCACTGTCACTCCCACAGGGACTAGAAGGACTGACTGAGTTGCTACTCCTTTGGGAGTCTTTCAAGAGAGGAAAAAGTGATCATTTTGTGACAAGCTTTTTCAAAACCTGATAATAATAATGGGTATGTAAATGTTTAACAAATCAGAAATAACAAGAAAAGAAATGGGAGACATGGGAAATATAGTTCATTCATGTAGTTCCGCAATAATGCACTCGAAAAAAATAAAAATGAAAGAAGGTTTGTATTGAGATTTTTGTGTAGAATGTTGTACATGTGTTTCTGTCACCAGAGAACAAAACAGTGCATTATTATTATTTCCAAGTATGATGTCTTCTTTAAAGGATTTTACTTGAAGAACAGAAAAAGTTGACTTTAAAGTCAATACATAAGTTAAGAATGAAAAGAAATCCTTCTCATTTCACGTCCGTCCGTCATCATCATATTCAGATGTGGTGGGCATATTTATTCTCCCTTTTAAAAAAAGTTTGTTTCGGTTGATGAGAGATGTTTGGTGACGGGGTCCATGTGCATCCGAAAAATTCCTTTGTGGGCGATGATGTTGCAATGGATTGGATGGGAGTGAGAGAGAAAATCCCTTGTGTTCAAAATAAAAGCTTAAAAAAATTGTAACAGAGTAACAACAAGAGAAATAATGGCTGCCCGTCTTTTTGTCAAAGCTCTCATAACTTTTGAACGGAAGAAGGAGATGAACAAGGCAAAGTATAATTATGCGTAATGACATGAAATAATGTACCCATATTTGAACCTGGATGAACCTAATTTCCCTCAAAACATGAGAAAAGGAATAGGTTTACGAGTTTAGTAACTCAGTACATAAAAATTGTGGAAATGGGAGTGCACATAAGCTTAAATTACGGTTACAGAGGTAGAGTCGTAGAGTTAGTGATACAGTTTCTTAATTCCATGAACCACGATGATGGACCGAGATGGGTGAAAATTATTCATTTTCATTTCTCAGTTTTGGGATCGGTTTGTTTTTTAAAGTTGGAATGTCATGTCCACTGAAAAACATTGACTTTCCACACTGCATTATGCAAACCAGCCTATTTTTAAAGAAAAACAATGCAATTATTTATATGCAATATTTTTTGGCAATGGCAAGTATACCAATGGCAAATATTTTTTATAAAATTTTACCCCGTGCATGTTTACTGCTCTTAATGGACCATTTGTTGCTTTATTTTACAAACATAGTCCTTCTTTCATTTTACTTCGTTGGCCCTTTGAACAAACGCAACATGGACCTATCTGTGCAGATTAATATGTAAACATGAACTGAAATCGGAGCACAATATTGCTTTACATAATGTGCTCATAATAAATGTTAAAAGGAACTTGCTTGGTTGATTGTGAGGCAGGCGTGAAGATGGGTTAGGTTTATGGCTATTATTAGAGGGACTTTAGGTAAACAATAACCCAACAAGTCATAACAACTCCATTGAAATTTTTATTGGCCACTTAAAACGGTTTATTGCCCATCAAAAGGGATATTATTGCCTTAAAAGCAAAGGATAGATGACGATAGCAAAGTTTTATGCTAATTGAGTATCACGTACCACGAAGATAATCCTCGTGTAAAACGTCTTTGCTTCTTCCGCACTTTCAGTAGCAAATTCTTTATTCATTCCATAAAGTTCAAGTTCAGATAAAGCCTTTATCATAAAGGCTTTTCTTCCTTACAATAAAATAGGAAAATTGTAAAGTCTGTTCAAAAGAAAGGGTAATTAAGTTTTATGATCAGCTTATTTAATTTTTTCAAGAATGATGCAATGCAACTACGACTACTACGGTAATGTTTTAGCACACATACCTTCCTTTAAAAAGCTAGTTTAATTTTTTCGTAACAAATCATCCGTGCCGGAAAGTTACTGAATAGATGATTACATAACAAGCAGTTTTATGCTAATTGAGTATCACGTACCACGAAGATAATCCTCGTGTAAAACGTCTTTGCTTCTTCCGCACTTTCAGTAGCAAATTCTTTATTCATTCCAAAAAGTTCAAGTTCAGATAAAGGCTTTTCTTCCTTACAAGAAAATGTGAAAATTGTAAAGTCTGTTCAAAAGAAAGGGTAATTAAGTTTTATGATCAGCTTATTTAATTTTTTCAAGAATGATGCAATGCAACTACGGCTACTACAGTAGTGTTTTAGCACACATACCTTCCTTTAAAAAGCTAGTTTAATTTTTTCGTAACAAATCATCCGTGCCGGAAAGTTACTGAATAGATGATTACATAACAAGCAATAAAACAATATTTTACTTTTTTGTCTTTGTCAATGTAAAAGCATTCGTTTCTTTGCAAACCTTGCACCCTTCCTTTGGAAGATGACGAAAACTAAATGTTTTGACATGTTGCTGATGAATTGGGCTATACTTTACAGTAAAAGACAAAAATCTACCTTAATTTTCTCCCTTTGAAATAAAAACTTCAATTTCAAAACACAATAGAGAGATAGGGAAAATTACAATGGTAGCGGGACCTGAATCTCCAACAAGCAATAAAAAATTAGCTTCTGTCCCTGCAATTCTTATAAGACGAGCAAAGATTTGGGATTGACCTAGGGAAAGGATGTAATAATCTTTTGTAAAATGGGAGTTAGGTAAAGCAGTTTTTTCAAGTCTTTATTGATGACCCTTACAGTGCAATAAAATATGAAGTTTTTTGTACTCTTTTTTATGGTAATGCTCATTTATTTATTATTTTATGAAGGTATTGCTGGAAACTGGTAAACAAACTTTTACGTGTTTTTTCCAGTCAAATTTTCGCTGGTAAAGGTAAGGTCAGTTATCAATTTGGAGTTGGAGAGGAAGTAGTCAGCATCTAGTGTTGGTGCAATGTCTGTGATTTGGAAATTTGTGAAAAATTCAGTGTCAAAAATAAGCCACAAAATATCAAATAGAATATTGAGAAATTATTTAAGTTTGTGATTTTTAATATGAATTTAGCTAGCAAGTAGTTTGGAAAGTTTTTGCTTTAAATATATATTGCAATGGCAGTAACGTTAAAGTAGCTCTATAGAGCAAATTAAAGCCAAAGCTAACTGTTAATAAGTTACTTTTTATTCAGTTTAAAACGGGTATTCAAGATTAGTGTTTAGTTGTGTTTGAAATCTGGAGTTTTTATTTTTACGGGAAGCTGGGAAGGTACTAGAATTGCCCTCTTTCAATCAGAGGTTCAACCCAGATATCAATGTTTAAATCCATTGTAAGAGAGTGTGAAATAGTGATAATATTCTGCTGTTGTATTTTAGAGGTAGAAAGGGGAATATTGTGTATACACAACTTGTGTAGTGTACATCATTCTTTTCTCACAAGATGATTCACTGCTAAAGTAAAACCTAAACCCAACAGGCACATTATATTACACAAGTTTGGTGCGCATTTTATACGCAATTGCTGAGACTACAATATGTACATATGTAGCTATCTTTGAATGTGCGTATGTGGAGAATGAAGGAAAAGTCAAACATCATAGCTACAAACAAGTTATTATCTCCATCTATAAACTTCCTCATTCTCCAAAGAATTGTGATAGCAAAGAACATGTGTGTAGCCAAAGCCATGAAGAAAATAGAAAATGAACTTAAAAAACTTAAAGTATCTCGTTTCTTCTGAAATGAAGGTTTCTGGAAATATTTGAAAGGTGCTCTTCGAAAAAAACTTTTGAAAGTTCTATTAAAAGTTATATGTACGAGTATAATTAAAAGTAAGTTGTATCAAAATAATTTTTATAAGCTGTACAGTATTTCATTTCTCCGTTTTCTCTTAACTAGTGTAAGAAATGAAGATATCTATTTTTATAAGAAATGTATATTTTCATATACAAAAGAGAAGGCTATAAGATTCTATAAAAGTATGGCTGTGTGTAGGGGATTTGATTGACAGGAGCATAATGAGGAAGCCATTCCAACTTTCGGATTGGTTACCCTTGCACAGCCACGCTAGCTGCTAGGCAAACCATTGGCACTGGCTCAGCTCACCCAAACACAAAAGTGAGTGACAAAGCAAGTGCGTTCGATCAATCACACTTCTTAGGATAACCCAACTCTGACATAACTGGTTTCTTTTGATGGGATACTGCCATTATAGCTCAAAGGGCAGGAGGATCCTTTCAAAATGAAAACCAGCCCTTGGTAGGGAGCCTTAGCACAAATAATCAAGTGCTCCAATGTATAGAAAGAAGAAAAATTAATAAAGGGCTCACTCACAAGATAGCACTCACTCACTCCGAGAAGCTTGAAATGCGTAACAAGTGTACAAAAACTTTCAACATTGACATCATCTGCTGCTAGTAATAATTGAACCGGTGCCATTGCCGTCTACAAACTCTGCGGCTCCAATATATTTAATTTTAACCAAATTACACATAATTTAACAAAAGAGTGTTTCAATTACCTGTATTATTATTTCTACTACCACAACAAGGTTTCCCCCGGTGTGCGTTTATGGTATTATAATTTTTAAAACTGGAGCATATGGAACATCAGTTGCCTTAAGCAATAATAATTAGAAATGGAAACTCATACTATTAAAAGAACATGAAAAGCGTCCAGCCTAATAATTTTATATAGCGTGCCTAGACTTTTCTATCTAACAACAATTAAGGTTTGAAACCCTTCAATTATCTGAATTCAAGGAACCCAGCAGTTTTTATTTATTCCTGGTACAAACAGACTCAAGAATTTTAGAAATGACGACTGACGGTTTAATGAAAGAATGCATCTCGTCCATAAAACTACATTGAAACCCTTTGTTATGCCAAGAATGAAAGGAAGGAAAACCAAAAAGAGTCGGTAAATGAATCCCATTAAATTAATAACACGTATAGGTAGAGGTTAGAAGCGAAGTTGAACACGGCAATCAAAAAGAGAGGACGGGAGAGAGTGACTCACTCTCTGAATCTGATCCTTTACGTTTAGGTTGACTTGTGTAATTTTATACTCAAAATGTTTTTTACAAAGAAAAAATACGTACAAGCAGCAAAATGGAAAGTAACAACCCAACCAAAATAAAAATTAATCAAATTTATATTTTGGTTTTACTACAACAATAGCTGAACATGAATTGTTCTTTATTAGCTTTTTACCAGTTATTCAATGAATCCAAATTATGTTTTGAAGAAAGGGAGTAGAAGAGACTTTCTAGTAATAAGAATATGCACACGAGAAAGACGTGGAAGCTTCAAAAACACTTTTTACATTAGAAAAATGCTGCATTTTGAATCAAGGTTTGAATCATTCTAAAAGCTAAACTCTCCGTTTTATACTTAATAAATATGACCAAGGAAATAATACCTATAAAATTAAAGTCATCGTAGAAGGAGAGAGTAAAATAGCTATGTGTAGTCTTCGAGGAGGGATTTTTCCAAGTTCGAAGTTGATTTATGGCCATATATCAAATCAATTTGACTGGATGACATGACATGGACAGACATGGCAAGCTCAGAGAGGGAGGAAAACAGTGTGGGCATAGTTATAGCCTCAACATTAGGGGAAAAGAAATCGTTTTATTTAAGGTAGTAGTAAGTAACTAATAACATAAACAGCAGCAGCTAACTAAATATTATTATATACATTCGTTCAAACAAAAAAATCTTTCTAAATTACATATTATTTTCCATAGTATATAGACTTAGGGCAGGCTGGTTGTACACACACGGCTTGTGACTTGCCCATATCAACGTGAATTGGAGAACTACGCCCGCGTTTTTACTTTTGGCTCACACTGGCTCCTCTTTGAAAATCCTAAGCACGATTGCTATTATATTAGATTTTCATATTCTCTCTCACTGAGAACCAGCTTTGTTTTGTTCATAATATTAATTCGTAGTAAAAACAAAATACTACGTAATAAAAATAAAGGCAATATTATTAAGTGAAAATTTGTAAACCTGCCTCTCTACCTCTCTTCTAGTTTAAAAAGGTAAATAATATTTGATATAGGAAAAAATGCATTCAGGTAAAAAAGGCGGACATAGACCATCGGTTCATTGGAAATGAGGGAGAGAAGAAGATAAAAAAGCAGCAAGGTAATCAAATGGTAATTTTATTTGTAGGGTAGGCGACTATAATGTACCACCTCGGTTGAAACCAGAAGTTTTACTTAATTATAGGGTAATTTTATAGAGTGCCAGAATAGAAGTTCCAGCGGCAGCTTTGCTGCTCCTATTTTCAGGCTGAGTGAATTCACATGGGGATTATTGACTGGCTGAATTTGAGCGAGAAGTGGATGAGCAATACGGTTGGCATGTATTAAATTTCTTCGGTTTCGTGTTTTCACATGTGAAGCCTAGTTTAACTTTCCTGTAACCATTTTAGTAATTAAAGTAAAATATTTCACTTTGATGAAATATTCAAACATTTAATTGTTTATTTTTGCAATACAGAGAATCGTTTAAATGATTTCCTTACGTCATACATATTATTATGCAAAAATCGAAAACTCTCGCTGACGGCTTATACTTTGCAATTCTTTTTTAAAAGCGTTGTTAATGTATAATTTTTTGGATGACTGCACATTTTAAACCAATACAGTTTTTGCTTCAAGGAAAGCAATTCTGAACATTAAAAGCATCACTCATTCAGTTTTTCGCTTTTTTGTGTAAAAACATAACCAACCATAAAAGTAAGAAGAATATGCTACACAAAAATATCTAGGTTGATATAATCGGTCGGTTTCATTCATTTTGAATATCGCTATTTTAAGAAAACCCCGTTGTGGTTGCAGTTTTTTGCAAAACAAGTACCGATGTTTTGACCAGACGATTATAATTTGGTTGCGCTTCGCCACACGCTACACGTGAACAATCATTACCTTCAAAATAGTTCATTCATCGTCGGTATAAAGTGAACGTCTTTTTAATAGTAAGACACGTGTAAAGTAAACGCTATCTCAACAAACAACATAATATCTTTATAACTTGTAAAACACAGATCATGATCATCAGTGTTCATGCAAAATACAAAAGAAAAGAATGCATTTTTTGACGTGACATTTTTAATACCTAGAGATTTTTTAAAATAAATATTTAATCCAAAAGGTGTTCTAAAGGCAACAATTTTGCATTCTAGACAGTATAATTGTTCGACGCAAAAAACTTTTATTTGATTATAAACAGACCTTATTCGTTTTTACTAATGCAAACCAATTAATGTAAGCAGAAATATTGTGGTCGGCACGGTGTAGTAAGCGCGATTAGGAATTTTCGAGTTATTGCATACATTATTGTAAAACGTAGGTTTCATGCAAGCAATTAGCAAACGTCTCCGTTAATTTGATTCCATATTGTTACACCTCTTGATTTCATTTTAACTTATTTGTGTAAATAAGCAAATTAAATTTAGTTGTCAAAATACTGATCAATAGAAAAGAGGAAAACTTATTTTCCATAATGGCTGCTTTCCGAGTTAACCCCTCCTACAAAAGAATGGAAGCGGGGAGTAAGCCCATTTGGATCAGTCGAAGTATCCTACTCATATCCTATCTTTCCTTCTTTCCCTGCTCCATGCAGTGTTTAGCTCGAATTGGTTCTTTTCATTTTGTTGTTGTGTAAGAATAATGAACCAACGACAAAAGCTACTGAAAACCAAGCTTATCGTTATACTCATCTACTTATTTTGTAGATTCAAGTATTTCTAAAGTGAGCAATGCGTTAAAATTTTTAATTCTTATTTAAAACATATACATTAAGTATGCATTTGGTCATCTTCCTCTCTTCTTTTCAGCTATTAAACTCGTGAGTGTGAATATTATTGCTTTTTAAAGTATGGATTAACTCACAACTTGTTTCATGCCCTGACAACTTGACACTGACGAGGACAGGACAAGCAGGTCTTCTCTTTTATTTTTCCCCGTCTGGAAATCCTGTCACTTCTTCGTCTTATATTCTTCCTCCCCTCAGCATTTTCCTCCTAATTTTCTATCAAGCAGTATCTTCAATAGAAGGAGGAAAATACACTTGTGAAATGTGAATATATTCACGGTGTATTTCTTCACGACTTTTCTTATACTATTTAGGTTTGGCTCACCAATAATACAAGCAGCATCTTCAATAGAAGGAGGAAAATACACTTGTGAAATGTGAATATATTCACGGTGTATTTCTTCACGACTTTTCTTATACTATTTAGGTTTAGCTCACCAATAATCTTTGAACAAAATCTTTTTACACGGTCAACAATTTTTTGTGTAGTAGTGACGATAAAAGGAATACATCTGTTTCTTGAAAAAATTAAAACCATCTACCTATTCGTGTTATTCTCGGGTATACCACGCTATTCACATTCTACTTGTTTGAGTCAACCTCTTTTCATAATTCTCACTATGACATCACATACAGAACACATATACAACGTGAATCTTTGTCTAGAGACATGATGGGATGACTACGAATGAAAATCTGAAAGCATCTCTTTGATTTGATGAGACATGACAAGTGACAGTTTTGTAGGGTGCTGTTAAAAACTGGGCAGAAGGTCAGCTCATTTGTATTGGCTTTAAAATTTTATGTTTCGTTGCATAACAGAGAAAACGTTAGAAGAAAAAACCAGAAGAAAATATCTTAAGTTATATTCATAAACAAAACAAATTTGGTTTAAAATGGTTTAATTTTTTACTTTTTTATGTTCAGGTTCGAAATTAGTTATTGAAAAATACAAAAATTTGAAGGGTTCATCTATACAAATCAGGCATACTTAGCAAATAAGAAAAAGTTGTGAATAAGAAACACAGGAACATTTGATTAGACGCCCAAATTGTCTCGCATACACTTGCAGTGATTTATGAATCACTTTCTTTAGTCAGATGAATGGTGGATGATGGAAGTGATTGCAGCGTAAAAGTTGATAACTTATTTTTTAAAGTTCAGAGAAAGCCATGCTGACTTAGTTGAATTTTTTTAAAAAAGATTAAGTTTTTATATGTTTATTTTGTATAAAATACGGTTCAGATTTAATGTTTTAATAAATAAAATGCATTTGTTTTGCACTTCTTAAAAATTCTCATTTCTCCCACAGATTGAAATTCTTGATGTGATTAAAGCTGTATGCGAGACGATCAAGAAAAGAAAAGAAGAATAGTACTTGTAGTTTAGTGTTGTTGTAAGAAGGGAGAAGAAAAAGATGACGAGTTGTGATGATGACGACCACAACCAAGACGATGATAGAGAAGGGCAAATGAAAACAAGAAAAGTTGCAAAGTAGAATGACAGCCGTGACAAGTTGAACAGAAAAAATGAATTATTGCTTATGATTTTGCCATTTGACTTGATCATCATCTTGGTCATCATCGTCATAAAAGGCATATTACAAAAATGTAACTAAACAGATTACCTTTGCTAATAATACCAAGTCTAGCCCATGCCTATAATTTCATTTTTCATAATAACAAAGTTATCATCATCGTTGTAACTTTTTTGCAGTCATTTTTCTTTCTGCTTGTTTTTTAACTTGACTGGGCACACAGATGCACTTGGGAGTTCACAAGTTTTATGTTAAGAAAAAAGATAAGGCAAAAGGATGATATGTTGAATGTTTCAAAATTAAATGATAGGTCATGTCGTGAAAACCTAAATTAAGACGTAGGCAATGCAGGTAAAAAAATATAGAAACAAATCATTGGTTGTTGATGGTTAAGTTAATGGCTAGCTATAATCATCTGATTTTAATATGAAAGGCAGTTAGTTACTCTTAGGAACTGTTTTAATTAATGTTAATGATAATGAGAAACGAAACGGACGAAATAAAAATTTGCAAATGTTCTAAAATGGTTTCCGTTTTTCATTTCATTGACTTCAGTTGAAAGCGTTTCTAATTTAAACATCTCATCGCTTGCATTATTTGTAAGATTTTGACTAACATTACAAATCAAGAAGATAATTAAATGACACTATTTAAAGCTTCCTCGTTTACGGTTTATGTAAATAATTAATTATATGATATCTGTGATAATATCTATTTGTAAAATGAAAGGGAAAAGGAGATCTACTCCATTGACTTTTATACACATTTTATATAGATATGTTGAAATGTATATTTTAAACGAGTGAGAAAGGTTAGGTAAAGAAGACTTTTAAAGTCAGGGAAGGTGGTGTTGATTAATGATCCTCTTTGCTCCGTAAGGTGGGCAAAGACCCACTGGACCATATTACGTGCTCCTCGTTTTTGACACTTGACGAATGGGAGATGGCAAGAAGGGAGACACGAAAAAACAGATCCACTTTGCTCCGTAAGGTGGGCAAAGACCCACTGGACCATATTACGTGCTCCTCGTTTTTGACACTTGACGAATGGGAGATGGCAAGAAGGGAGACACGAAAAAAACAAATGTATCTATTTACTAAAAGCAATGATACTTACTACTGTTAAAGAGTAAGTAAAAAACTGTACAACAAGTACGATTGAGTAGTACTCTACCATTTCAGAAGCCTCCAGACCTAGACAATAAATGATTCAGTAAGAAAGGAGAAGAGTTAGTAACTTTATAAAAGGAAAAGTGTACTTTTTCCTTCCTTGTTTTTATTACAATGTTGCATGTCTGGCCGACAAGGTGGATTTAACTGTTTAAAATGAAAATTATCGTCCAACAAGGAAATAAAGCGATTTTAAAAAGTCACTTGTAGGTCTAGGTCGTAGCTTGCAACTGTAAGCTGCATCTGTTACTGCTCAACTGCTGGACCAAGAGCACATGCTTCCTTCCAAATGCAATATGAAGGCTTTGCACGCACCCGCACAAGTACGAGTGCAGTTTTTAACTTCCGGAAAAGCAGATGATTCAATTTTTACTAATTAGGCATGCCTTTTTCTCTAATATTTAAATAATCTTTCAATTCATCCATGTCTAATTATAAAGAAAAAATATGTAGTTGTCTCATTACCTTAAATATTAGAATACAAAATATCACAATAACAATTTGGTTCCGAAGTTGAATGAGTGATGGAAGTTTTTCAAATCCCTCCTTCACTGTATTAATTGCATACAGTTGAAGAGTTACATCAATCTTACAAAGTAGCGTAGTTGTGGTGGTGGCGATAGAAGCAGGGTAAATTATGCTAAAGTTGTTTCCTTCTTGTCAAAATAAATTATTTTATTCGGATTCCTTATTTATCCAACTTGTTTTGAAAAGGAACAACACAGTAGAGTAAATCCAGTAAGATAATTTTAGGTAGCTGAAGATTCTTCTTTTTCTTAATTTTTTAAAACTAACAAAGTAATTCGGGGTTTTACCTTTTATATATAAATATTTTCGTTTTAATAGCAATTTCTAAAGATAAACTGGTCGTTTAATAAATCCTAAATAATTTTAATTACAAAATATCTTTTTATTTTGCTGCCTACTTTCTGAATGTTGAAAGTTAATAATAATGAGAAAAAACGTTTTATTCTTAATTTATTTAAGGCATGTATACAATCTGTCAAACTTTCGTTTAAATATAAAAATCTATTTTAGTTGACTGTTTAGGCCTCTATATAAATAAATTCTTTAATGAAAACAGCGCTGTAGCAATAATTATAACTCTATTTTTCATTACTATTTCCAGACTAGATTTGTGGATTGAGAATAATTTCATTTAATTTTTTAAACGAGACAGAATAAAATCAGCAAAAACAGCTTTATTTTTTGTCAAGATCACTGTTTCGACAACTTCCGCTACATTTAATTGTCAAGTAAAAAATTGTTTTGTTTAGAAGAAAATATAATAAAAGCGAATACAATTGCCTTATCGTTAACACCCTGTTAAAAAATACGGAGTATTTATAAGAAAATATAGGACTCTACATATTTATCCTTTTGTTTGAAAATTTACAACTATTTGTCCTATTCGTTAATCTAGCTCAGTTGAATGTCAAAACAAATTCTATCAAGATTGGAGTTGATTACTCAATAATACATTTCCTACAAAATATTTTTTAGATAAAAAATATCAACAAAGAAGGCGTAGAAAAGGAATTTGTTTACTATTCAGGAAAAAGGCACAATCACATTGGCTATTTAATCTAGCAAAACGTTTTTCAATTTAATTCAATTTCGTTCAATTTAAAGGGAAATGGGAAAAGAAGAAGGAGTTTGAAGGTTTCCAGTAATTTAGGAAAGTAATTTTTAGTTTCCTTTTCTTTACGGTGCTGTGGTTTGCTTTCACTTTGTTAACATGAAGACACGAGCATAAAAAGTTTTCGTTTTTCTTCAATGTACGTTGATAATAATAATACTCTGACGACAGGGGAGTTGATGGCAAAACTGCCGCAGTAATTCCTTTAATTTGCAAACCCTTGATCTGTCACTATCAATTTCGCCAGCTGTCCGAAAATCAAAAATATAGTCTGAAACTGTAAAGCTACTTCTTTTCCTCCTCTCCACTTTCCTCACTTGCAATGATATTTAAGCATGTACAGGTTTTTAACTGAAAACGTTGAGGAATGAAAACATTTTGGAAGAGGAGGAACGCGAAGAAGAGTGAAGAAAGTTGGGATTTTTCTGGATGTGGATGGAAAGAGGGGAAATCCTTGAGTGACAGAAAAATCAGAAAACAACTTTCCTCCTTAATCCAATAATCATAAATTTCCACACTAAATTCACACTTGAAATTGCATCGTCACAAGTTTATTCACATTTAACTCCTTTGTCTTCTTAAAATCATAATTCTTATTTTAACTTAACCGATCCACAATAATAATTCTTTTAGTATTTGCACGTTGTTTATATTTAATGGGAAAATGTGAAAACATATAGGATGACAATCAATGTTGGTTAAGTCCAGTCTCAGTTTTCTCTTATCCATAATCCATCCAATATCTCATTAATTTCATATTTCAATTTTTTGAAAATTTATTATTCCATTTTATTTATGAAGTGATAAAATCACTCTTTTTATTGATATTTGCACTTTTTCACAGCGTATTTTTAATTTTAACTTTAACCTAGTGAACTGTTCGGCTGTGACTTCCATCTTGTCAAAGTGTAGGATGAACTGTCAATCTCAAGAACAACAAATGGGGCATTTTGCTTCACATACTTATCACTTGGAATAGCTGTGATTTGGTATATTTTTTATTTCAATTTTTTATCTTCGATGTAAATTAAATATGGAATGGTAACTGTCGCACTAATTGAAATAATTAATCACTTCATTTTTAAGTGTTTAAATTTTAAAATAGTTAAATTTCCAATACTTTTTACTTTAAGATGGATATTAAAGGAAGGAAAGATCACTTCCTGGTTGAGTACTTTTTCTTTAGTACTTTACCAGTAGTCAACTTGTTCCTTGAGTGTGTGACACAAACTGGGAAACCGATCCGGGTGGACTACTAGTTAAATACATTGAGTAAAAGAACGAGAAAGGGAGAGAGACGATAAGAATGAAAACTGAAATGTGCTCTTTCTCGATGTGAACTCCCTTCAATGGTAGAATAGAGCGGTGAGTAAGCTTTTTACCAAGAACTAAGATGGGAGAACACCATTCTACTACAGAATACATTCCACCTAAACTTACTCTTTGCCTGTCTCTATCTCCATTGTAGCAAATAAGTACGCTTATTACTCAACTCTCCCTTTAAAAACTGAACTAAAGTTTTTCTCGACGCAAACTTGTAGCCGTGATAGTATAGTTTTGTGTGGTTGTATTATCATTCTTTAGTGAATGAGTGTGTGGATGCCGTGTAAGTTGTAATGCGAGAGCAAACAGAGATAGCTTTACACATTTGAAAACACAAAGCTTTAAAAAATGTGAAATAAGCTTGCATTCGCTAGCAAAGAGCTATTATCAAGCAATTCAATATAAAAAGCTTTTTCCAAAACTTCCATCTGTCCCAGCTTGTGTGTTATTGTCTGTGACTGAGTGAGAGGAGGAAAAACCTGATGTTAACCAAGTGATCGTCTCAAAACACAAAAGAGATGGGGAGAGGAGATGGGAATCAAATGGAAGGGAGAACGAGCAATTTTCAAGTACAAAAACTTTTTTAGTCTGTTAAAGACATGTAACGTAAACTGCTCAGAGACTAGGGTTTGTTTAAAACTGATCATGAAGGCAAAACGCAACTAAAGAGTCACGCAGGAAAGGGGCAACTGAAACTTAAGCTTTTAGTTTTGTTCTCACTCTTTCGTTAAAACGGCTTTGTTGGTTTTACTTTGAAAATTAAGAGTATCTACTAAAAGACAGGTTTTCTTGTGTTCTTTTAAAATGCGGCTGTCGTTGCTGCTGATTTGAAGATTTAGATCTGTCCTGAACTAAAATATTATGTGCAGGGAGTCGTTTGTTATTTACAAACAAGATTATTTGCAATCTTCAAGATTGACTAACAAAACATAAAAGTTTATTTTATCATGTCAAAGTTATGCCACTCTTAAACTAACACCAAATCGCTTAGTTTAGGTAAAAAAGTATGTCATTACAGAATTTGAAAATAGTCAAAATGTACCATATTAAATCATTATTGAGGATATTTTAGTTAAAATACAGGATTTGTCTTAAATACTGGCACACTCCATCAATGACTAGCTTCATTCTGTCCTGTTCTGACGTGCTTTCACCAGAAATATATTTAGCAGTTGTTATTAACTATACCAACCAGATCCCTATTACACCGCAAAACTCAGCAAACACCACATTTAAAATGTTTCATGTCAATTTTATCCCATTTATCATATTTTAGCAGCTACTGCTACGGTTTAAAATAATCATCCATCAACTCAAATATTAACAGAATTCTTATACAATAAAACAGAGTCCACAAATCTTGTTTAAAGTTATGGATCGTGTGCATGTGTAGCTGTAAATAAGATACAAAATATTATTTAAGAGCTAACAAATAATCTAAATCTATTCCATTCTTTAGATTCAGTGCGAAACAAGTATTCATATTTTAATAATAATAACCAGCAATAAAATCCATCTACAAAAAACAGTTTTCATACAGTACTCCTGTTACGCCCCCTAACTTACAAGAATAAATAGGTAGTTAAGCTTGTAAAATGCATGTGTGTGTGTGCTAGCAATCTACATCTTCGGTTTAAATTTATTGCTCTCATTATCAACATTAAAATCTCGTAATAATCAATTTTAATTACATACTCAGGATAAGTGAGCGGGAAGAGGGTGGTGGCTCACAAAGTCTTGCTTATTACAACTTATTATTAGTACTTATCTAACTCTACTAGACAGAATGGGAATAAAATTTCTAACAGAATCAAGTCTAGGAAGAAAAATCTCATAAAAATACATTGTTACTCTGTTACTGGCAATGTGGTATTAGCAGCGGTTTTTAATGATTGTCAGTTTTTTACTTACAATAAAGCTCACTCATTTAGACTCGCAAGTTTACATTAAAACAATTTGTTAATGAATTTTCAGCAGCTCATTTTCAATACAGGGTTTGAGTTGATTTTCTTTTTACTTTGTATTTTGTAGAGATAAATGAATGATTTTGATAAATTAATAGTTAAGTACAGTAGTAGAGAGGAAGGCCGGATAAAGCTTAATAATGATAGATTATATGAATGAGTTTAATGAAGTTTGGCTTGGAGCTAAAAATATTGTAGTTTGAGGAACTGCTGAACGAACACCCTTTTCCTTACCAAGTGGATATTAAAATGAACAGTGATTTTACTTCCTGTTTTGTTGACTCTCAAGCTCAAAGTCTCTAGTACAAAACGAAACATGGTTNTTTTGTTGACTCTCTCAAGCTCAAAGTCGCTAGTACAAAACGAAACATGGTTCTTGTTAGATTCCGTTAGTTTTTCTCTCTAATTGCTGTAAATTAGTTGCAGAGGGGACTCCGTGCAATAAGGTGAAATACTAAATTGTGAAAGCGATTCCGAAAATAAATATTTCATAGCTTAATGATGCGGTTTATTTAACTTATTTGAGTAGAATTGTTGAGATTGTCAATAGCACTTTTTCTTATGTCCGTATTAAATGATGCATCAGCCAGGATGAATGTTTTAGTCATTCACAGCTCCTCATGATTCAGTAAAAAATGGGATTTTGATTCTATGGCTGTGAATGAGGACCTCCAATTTTCACATTGTCACGTTGTAACATCTACAATTCTCCCTGTTGACGACAGAGGAGAGCTTTCCGTGTCTCCCAAAAATTGCTTTGAAACATTTCCCACAACTTTGTACAGCATTTGCTAGTTTTAGTACAATCTAAATGATTATGCTGGACTCACTTTAGATTTGTTCTGGCAAATGGAATTGCCTTTAATCTGCAATTCATTGAATTCAATCGCTTATATAGAAGTTCTATTTTTAGTAATTTTAACGTTTAATTCAGCAGAGAGTGAGTGAGGATAACCTTAGTTCGATTTACAGCAGCGTGAAACTTCGATTAGTGTTTCCGCTGATGCGAAATAATTTTGATCTGTCGTTAACACAATCTTTCTTCCTCTGCTAGAGACTTGTATAGGTTCTCTTCTCTTGTTATTCTACGGATTGAATTTCCAACGTCAGTTTCAGATATTTCAAAAGTAATTATATTGTTCACGGATGAATTTTTATAACTATAAAGAAATTATACAATTTCCAGAAGTTAATTTAAAACAGATATATCTTATAGTTGCTCACTTGCTCATGTATTAATATAGTGAGACGATTAATAAATCAAGGGTGTCGGTTCATCACCGCCCTCATAAATTTGAGAGAAAATGTCCCTCTCCAAATAACCTGAAACGAAATTAATCTTCATCAGTCTATTGCAGTAAATTTGAATATTTTAAAAAGAGAAAAATACAGGAATAAAAAGTTTTAAATAATTTTATATTTCACATTGTAATCTTCCAACTCCTGTGCCTACGCCTAACATGTCACGCAAATATTAACAATGCATGGAAGGGTACATGTTTGCAAAAACGAAGTGAATGGATTTACGATTACCAAAATAAAATGAAACGGTAGAATATTAATATTTTTGATAGTACTCAAACAACTTACGAATAGTAGCAAGTACTATACCGAGAATTTTTTTTAATACCTTTACAAGGAGATATGTATTTTGTTTCTTTTCTTTTAGTCGGTAAGCTTTCAATCTAGAATTGTTTAGTGTTGAAGCAAAAGCCAAAAACTTTTTCTTTCCAGCTTTGCATTTTGATAGGATAATCGTTTGGAGAAGCAGGAAGGGATTCATGCCATGTTAGTTTTAGTGAAAAGGNGGAGAAGCAGGAAGGGATTCATGCCATGTTAGTTTTAGTGAAAAGGAAAAGCACCTATCGCTTTCATTATCCGCTTGCAAACCTTTTCGAAGCAGTTCCTGTACATATTTAGGTAGTTACTCTATTTTCCATTTTCTAATAACTTTCGCTTCCTTTTTGCATGTTTAGCTTAATATGATTGATTACATGCCCAAGATGAAAATTAGTTTTGCTGCATGCATGATCACGCATATTATTATTCTTTGTGTGGAAAATACAACGACGACGATGATGATGATGACACGGGAAATATTTTCCAACTTGGCATGCCATGCCACGACGATGGCATCCAATCCCATTTGCATTACTGAGAAATAGTGGAATGCATGCTTCCCTTCTTCTGCTATTTCCTCTCATTCATAGTCAGACTAAATATATTGCTGCGAAGGAGAGTTTTGGACAAGAACAATTTTCGGCAACAAAGAAGAAATGTTCGTCATATTCATCATCATCATGAAATAAGCTGAATGAAATTTTCGCTCGTGCGATGGCATTTTAATCATTTATTTTACCGGTTTAGCCAAAGCAGGCACAGATCATTTCTAATGATATTTTGGTACAACAATAAATATTTGGTGGGGAGTAAATAACAAGATACAGTAGCATTGCGTGGTAGGTATTGTGAAAAGTAAAAGGAGCTAAAAAGACTATCATTTACAACCTTCTTTTGTTGTACTTTAGCCTTTCCATCATTGTCACCAACCGATATTATGCACAACAACTACAAATTTTACTACACGCCTCAATGAATCTCCTACCTTTTTGTATAAAATAGTAATCCAAGACATTTGGGCAAAGAAAAAGGGTAAAGATATTTTTAGATTATGTGTAGCCTTTTGTGAGTGGGCAGTTTTATCTTTTTCTAATAATCCAATCGCCATTTTAAAGAAAAATGAGGTTTTATATATATTTAGGGCTGACTAAAATAGTGGAAGTGTAAAATCTGAATTAGTTTTTGTGTATTGCTTTCTTCAATTACACATTTGCTTCCACATTCCCTTTCTCTCTTGTTTGCATATTGAATTTTTGGCTTTTGTTTTGTGGTATTTTCTTTACTTTATAGTAGTTTGGAATGCACTAAAAGGTTCCCATTGTATGCCAAATAGTTTTGGAGAAAGACATAAATTGTATCAAATCATCTTGGTTCCTTCATTCATGTGTGCAATAAGCTGAAAAAGTTCCAATTTCAATATGAAAATTGAAACTTATTGTTTAATCTCTCACAGAAATGCATGCATGGATGAATGGGAAAATACGCTGTAATTTAATATTGTTCCCCTTTCTCATACATGCATGCTCAGTCATGTAAGACATCTTCTCCAAAATCTCTATTTGTGTCGTATGCAGTTTTATATTGAAGTTTATCGTCAAGAATGCTCATGTGCTCGCCAGGCAAGATATGTAATGATAGCAAAAAATAAATAAAAAAGGGTGAAAAGAATTTTCAATTTTGAATTTTTGTATTGAACTTTTCAGATCAAAGATGTGTGAACAATGCGTCTGCTTCTGTTACTATCATGTGAAGGATTATGCTTACATCCAGAGAACCAATCCAACCAACGAGAATGAAGGTCTACTTGACAGAACTGGAAGAGGAGGAGGATGGGTTATTGGAAAAGGAAAAATTCTAAACTTTTCAAGAGATGAATGAATATTCACTTGCAATTTTGAGAGTTGAGTTTGACAGCGATACGATGGTGATACATTCATGAAAAAATTATTTCTGCCTCTGACGACGACTTTGCTGAATGTTTTGTCATTGTATTTTCCTAAACCTGAACCACGATCCTATTGATGGGTAAAAGGATAGGGATGACAATTGCCGAAGAAATAATAAAACGTAAGTAAATCAGTGATGGAAGTTTGGTTTTACTTTGGAAGGAGGAGAATGAGAAATTGAGATGAGAGGGGATAGGGAAGAAGGATTATTGCAGTGAAACCAAGCGGTTCTAGTAAAATAGCAATTGCTCTAAGTGAGGGGGACATACATTCTCATTTTTTCATTTTGGCTAGGAAGAGAGGGAGGATGAAAAGTTTAAAATTGAAAACTGACTGACTAAAACAGATATATTTGTTCAGGCAGGCAGTGAAATGAACAATGAGTTTTAAAATTTATTGCATTCATTCATGAATCCTTTTTGAGAGAGACAGAGTATGAGTGAAAACTTGGGAAAGGGGAAAGGATTGAATTGGAATTGAAAACCAAAGAAGTGGATTAATGTGGGAGGTGGACAAAACGTATCAATAATACAAACAAATAAACCAAAAAGCAATATTTAATTCTCAGACTTTACAGAGAATGACACAAGAAATTAAATTTAGCTTTTTAATCCAAACCCTATGAAATATTTTAGTCTAGTCCTAAATATTTAATAAGTTTAATCAGTCATATACTGCAGACTGCAGGTAGTTAAGAATTTTAAAGAAAAAGTGGCAATGTCTGATCCACATAGATGCATTTTAAGCTGCATCATTAAATTGCAATCGCGGATTGAGAGTTTTTGGATGCAAGAAAAAGCAGTAAATCTTTAAGTTTTGATGCATATACTTCTACAATATTCATTGCTATTTTTATGATAAAAACATCTTTTAACTTGAACTTGAAACTGATGAAGTTGTTCTTTAAGTGTTCCACAAGTCTACTTCTGTGCATGCTCAACACACAAAATAGAAAAAAATGTGTAAAAGTGTGAGCAAGTTAGAGAAAGAGAAAATGGGAATAAGAGCCGCAAGTCAAACTGGACCATATTTATTTGTCAGAGAGTAATGTATGAGGCCATAAGTCATCCAGCAAAAGGGCGGTATATCTATTACTGGTTCACTGTACTTCTGCTACTACTATAGTGCTATGTGCATATAAACCTGTTCAACTTCTTTTCTGTTGCTGTTTTTATTACATAACCAATTTACTATCTTTCTTCCGACAACCATGAGGAAGAATACGATGAAGATGCCACACATTTTAACGATTTATTTTTTGCCCAACTTTGTAGTCGCTTTCATTTTTGCTTGCAATTGCAACTCCAAAAATGCATTGAATCAATGTGTAAAACTAGGTAAACTTTTGAACTCCATTTCTTCTTCTTCCATTTTCCATTCTCAAGAGTTCTCTCCTTGTTCTCAATCGTGCAGTTGTAATAACATTTGGTTTGTGCTAGTCCAACCAAGTGTAGTGGAGTTACTGGCCGCTGGCTTGTCTGCAACTTAATATTTATAGCTGGTTTTGATGATGGTGATGATTGTAAGTGTAGTAACTTACAAAACAATGTGTATAAACTACATCAAGCATCTTCAATTAGGCTCATATAAAGTGCACATAAGTCCATTTGTGTAAATAAAATTCTCATTCCTTATCAGTTTGTCATTGTCCAGCAAAAAAGCCACAAGTTGCGGTAACAATATCTGCTACTTATGGAAAGAAAATTTATTGTGATTTCATATGGCATTGTATGAAATGAGAAAATGGATAAATGAGCAAATAAAATACTCATTTACGGCTCTCACAATTGCATTTTAATTATTGGGAGTTGCGACAAAATTATTTTGGTCCTGCTGGTAAATACGAAATTTTAACGGCATTTTGACTAAAACTTGTTATATGAAATCAACATTTTATCAATTTCAAAATATTAAATTTAAATTTAAAAAAATATTTTTATTAAGGATTTTTAGTTAGCAAAAGCTTTTTAGATAATCCTTTTACCTCGAGTCAGCTTTTTGTTTCTGGTTTGTCTGTGCTTTGTAACTTTTGCTTGACATTATTTTACAATGCAATGTGAATACAAAAATATTTTTCAAATATATTTTTTACATTTTTACACGTAGACAAAACCTAGCGCAAACACACGCATGCACAACTCATCATTCCATCTTTATACAAATACATCTAAAATAGCTACATACTTTAGAAAATAAAATATGCACACAATTCATTCTTCTTTCCGTACATTACCCATCTGCTCATCCGCATTCATGAAGTTCATGCTTTGTTCAGAACAACATCGCATTGGATCGCATCACACCACCGCCATCATCATCTTTCCTCCTCACATCTCGTCACAACTTATATGTTTCCTTCTGTTATATGTTAGTTTCTCTTGCAGCCTTACTATAAAAAAGAACATATACCACAAAACAGACCTCATTTTTGTCTCTCCTCGTGATTCCATTCCTCATATCTCCGAGTCAGAGAAGGATTAGGATAATAAAGACTGACATTTTTACCCGTCAAAGCTCCCTTTACAATATAATGCAACATAAGCAGAACACATTATAAGTTTTAAATGAACGTTAATTTTTTTCAGCCAGATAAAATATCCCAACGTCATATAAATGATTCCAAAAATCCAAGGTTTTCACATAGTTTCATAGTAAATCAAATTGGATAACCCAATATCAAAAACTCTTTCTTTGACTAGACTGGCAGGTTAATTCAGAGCATATCAATATTTTTATAATTTGCCCATGATTATAACGAACTAGTCTCTGTACCAGATTTCCATTTTGGTTATGTTTATAAATTATGCAAAGAAATGCTTTAAAGAAAGACATGAACATTTTAATAAAGGAGCTATTTCAGCAAATAAATAATATTTCGGCATATTTCTATTCTTAGCGCATCTTTATGCGTTTAAAAAATAATGTAACGCAGATGCAGTAGGACTAGAACAACAGTATAACGTTTATATAGCAAGTTATACATGTAAGTTCCATGTTCATGTCCCTAAATCCAAAAGTCTCATGGGGAGAAGAAAAGGAAACTCTCAAAATTGGTATCGAGAAAAAATTGTATATGACCAATACTGTTCTTTGTCAAATCAAAAGTTTGGGTTACGTTGCTCCTGCCATTTTTCTCACAAGATGAATCACGATGATATGGAAGGGGAAAGCGCTCCTGATGTTGTTGATAACTAAGAAGATGATTGCTATCTATTTACATAATAACTTGACAATTGTGATTTTAATAATGTAAATTTTTCTGGATTTAAATATTGTACAATCCAGAAAGTTTATTCCATTAAATTTTAGAAATCCAGAATTTAAGTAAATTTTCTCCAAAAGTTAATCAGTTCAGTTCACTCATGCCTAACAACCATTACGTAATTGCGTTTTAGGGAAATCAAGATCACTGGATTAAACATGAAAAAAATATAACTCTCATGAGTGGAAATGAGATACAAATTAACATTGAAGAGAATTTGAGAAAAAGAAAAAATGGTGAATTTTACATCAATTCTGGGAAACATTGTATGTTGCTGATGATGACCAGAATCGGAAATCGAGGATTGGGAATAAAAATGCTGTTGTTGCACATGCACAAAAAATCTAATTTTCTAAAAAAAGCATGACATGACATCGACTCTCTCTTTTTCCCTTTCTAATAATAATAGAATGACTCAAACCCACTTACTTTTCTGATTTGATTTTATTCTACCCACACAAACGCATCCGCTGCTAATGAAATAAGTGTTGCTGGCTTAGCGTTGTTAACTGTTCCCAAATTTAGTATTTATTCTACAAACGGACTATAATCCAATCCATGCGAGG
>JAANSO010000784.1:0-23237 GCA_036507315.1 Lepidocyrtus fimetarius
GAGAAAGAGGCAAGTTGTGGGGCACAGTGTGAGTGAGGCAAGTTGCAAAGTAATATGGGAGGGAGGCAAGTTGGAGGGTTTCGTGTGGTTGAGGCAAGTTTGAGAGGCAATATGGGAATGAGGCAAGTTGGTAATTTGTGTGTAAATGAGGCAAGTTTGGATCCCAACGCCTTACTTTAACCGTCCGCTATGTACTGTATCGGACATCCCGGCTATATTTTGCTCAATTTTTCTTTCAAAGTATTTTTTGTAAAAGCATTGCCAAGATTTATCAACAGCTTTGACGTGTACACAAAACCTTGATATTATTTGACAGATGACGATGATACGGCATAATGCAACCATTAATAAAGAAAAGTCAAACTTGAAGTTGTTTTGGCAAGCGTATAGAAGAGTTTCTGGCCCGTGTTGAGGGGAAGTCATAGAAATTATGCAGTGTTGGGAGATTTTCATTTTGGAAACAGAATTTAAAGAAATCCCTCACACTTACTCCGGTAAAAGTGGAAAAGTTATGAAAAGTGAAAGCTCCTATCAATTCATTTCTTTCTTCCTTCTTCAACATTTTTCCTTTTGATTTTATTGTAGCACTAGTTTCTTTCAGAGATTTTCACGCATAGTCTTTCTCTCGCGATGGTGTCACCTTCAATTATAATTATGTATATTTACTTATTTCAAGTCTTTTGAATCTTTATAACAAATACTGATGTAATCCAAAATTCCTTATTGCGTGTGCTGCGTGAGTGATCTTAATCAAAACATCATCATCTACTCATTCCTCCAATGAGCCAAAATGAAAAAGCGTAAAAAGTTTGAGCAAGGATAAAAACTACTTGAAATAAAATTAGATTTTTCATAATATTCGTATCTTTAGTACTATTCTAGTCTTTACGAGAAAGAACTTGTGTTTATAGTTGGGACTGTATTTTTACGCGATACTGGATTTCCTTTATCCCCCTTTTAACTAAAACTAACACAAAAACTGTATGTGCCTCTCAAAGAAATGTGATTTCCCTGGTTAAAGTGGAAACGAAGCTTCATCATTTCCGTGACTGGGGTAGCATCATTGACAAAGGTAGTGGTGGTGGTCTAGCTTATAGTTTCTTTGTTGGGATCCCTCTTTGCAAGTAAGTACCAAACCAACTTCTTTACATCTTACGATCAGACTTTTTCCGGATATAAAAGCAAAAATTTTGTCGAAGAAAAAAGTTTTCTCGAAGATGGAATCAAAATGATATATAAAAAGAGAATAAATGTGGAGGATATGAAAAATATGTAATATAGTGGGAGGGAATGTCTTGTTGATGATAATAATCTTGATATAAGTGCTTAGGGGATTTTTCTAAGACATTCTTAGAAAAAATGCATTTTTATGTTTAAGTTTTCTCCTCTTACACTTGTTCCTTGTAAAAAAGTTATCGAGTTCGGGCATCATATCATAGAGCAGAGCAAGAAATGATGACTTGTCAGTCTTGTTGATGATAATAATCTTGATATAAGTGCTTAGGGGATTTTTCTAAGACATTCTTAGAAAAAATGCATTTTTATGTTTAAGTTTTCTCCGCTTACACTTGTTCCTTGTAAAAAAGTTATCGAGTTCGGGCATCATATCATAGAGCAGAGCAAGAAATGATGACTTGTCTAATGGCTATATTACATCTTTTGCATTACGTGATTCTATTCTAATAGCTGCAGTAAAGTGGGGGAAGTAGAAGGGTGTTGCGTTACATGTCCTGACTTTCTTCTCACTTTCTCCTATTTGGTGAGTTTATTTCGACAGGAAAGGAAAAATGAGAGAGTTTTTCTTACAGTGTTTATGGATATTTTACTCCTCACAGTCGATTATGTGATGCATGGTGAATGATTCATAAAAAGTAATGGTCTAAGTCATCATTATCGTAGTCATCATCATCTTCAGTCCTCCTGTACGAGTTTTACTACTACTTTACTACTGATTATTATTATGTGAATTTGGTTTCGGCTTGAGAGGCTCAGAATGAAGAGGAGGAGGGAAGTTGCGGTCCCATCAACAAACTTTGGCTAGGTTTTTGTTTACTTCCACAGGCTTTTGATATTTTGCCCGGAAAATTATTGTTGGCTGACTGATCAGCGTATCGTTATCGTCAATTACCTATAAGTTTTTCCAATAATAAAATGGTGATGCAATCTTCTTAGACATGATTAAAAATACCACAGATAAGGTCCTATCGATACTCAAAAGTTTGCCTATCCAAACAAGATCATTATACAAAAAGTTTATATCTCGCAGACTTAAAATTAGATTTCTTTATAATATTCTGCGATAATTCAACTGTGTATGAGATTGTGTGTGTGTATAAAACCTAAGGCAAATTTAGTTTGAGCAATTTTTTCTAGCTCAGAAAATCTGACTGTGTCTCATCGGCAAAAGAACCCTCATAATTGATGTCGGCTTTATCTAGTCTGATTTTAAAATTATTAACATTTTTACATCGTTAAAAATGTCTTGTTCCAATAGAAAGGATTTTTTATTTACTCTTTTATGTAAAGAAAAGCTTGATTGAGACAACACGATAAGAAAGAGTTATATCTTAGGTTTATTTTCGTGCATCACAGGCATCATCTGAAAGAGTTGCTGGGAAAAAATTTAAATAAAAGTATATAAAGTAAGTTGATTCATTCATCTTTTTCTTTAATTAGTGGTAAGAGGAGTTGATTTTTTCAACCATGTCGTTCCCATCAACTTTGCCATATAATGAGAGCAAAAAAGCTTAATTATTTCGACTGTATCTGATTATATTGTGTATTCATTCTAGTCCTTAATGCATTTTTAAGCTTGGAGGCTTTTTCCTTCCCCTTCATTTCAAAACTTAGGAAAATAGTTTTTTTTGTATTTATTCGTACCCCTGCTTGTCGCCATTATAAATACTTAAGTGCTTCAAAAGACTGAAAATGAAAAACCACTGCCACAAACGACCCACTTGATTCCATCACCGCTTGAAAAAAATGAGATAGGGCTGGAACTAAATAAACGTTCTTTTTTCTTTAACCGTTCTCATCCTCATTCAAGATTTCAAGATGCTATTTTTGAAAAGGAGCAGATCCCTAGAGGCCACCTAACTTATATTTTTCTTGCTCGTTACATAAAGTCAAGGGGTCACGGAAAAAAGGCTTTCCATTTATTATTGTAACATCTCAAGGAGAGATTAAACTTATCTTGTAAAATTATGTACATGGCAGTATTCACTGGATAATTTACATGATGATGATAATGACGTTCGCTAAGATAATTTTTCTCTGGTCTGATTACGCCAAAAACGACAGCCATTCTTTTTCCTTGTAACAACAATAAGCTTATAAGATTGTATAGAAGCCATAAGCTCTCCAATTTACTTTTTTACACTTTTGTTAGCATTCAAAACAGGAAGGGGCTTGGGTAGCTACGTTTCATCTTACTAACGCAAGAAAGTAAATAACTTTACACGATTTACTTATTGCTATATCTTCTTCTAATCCAGAAAATCTTGTTTAGAGAAAGCCCTAAAGCCACCGCCAACAACTCCATCAACTAACTTAAGAGAAATTACACATTTCAGCAAGAAACCTTTTTTTCTTGGCTAAAAATAGGAGAAAAAAGAATAAATGAGAAGTAGATATATTTCAGTTCTTTTCGCACTAGAAGCAATATAGAACAAGGGAAAGGGGGAATAGAATGAAAAATTATTCGACTTCACGGGTCGCTACATCTTTACTTCTCTGATTCTTATTACATTTCCTTTTCATTCCACTTTCTCTTGAATAGGAACAAGAAAAGGAAACTTAACAAAGTAGAGAAAGGAAAGCAGAGAATGTAAGAATGAAGGAATATGAAGAAGAAGATGGGAAATAAGCATACAATACAACAAACAAAAACATTCTCACATGAAATACATTTAGCAAACATACATACAGAATCATAAGCCCAAATAACTTTCTTGACGTATAGCTATGTATGTACCTCTACCGCACCGCCCAAAACACTGCAGCAGTAACATCAAATCAACACACAATACACACTATTCTCCTTATCTTTCCCTCTCTCATTTTTGTCAAGGCAGACAATAAAAACAGAAAAAGAGAAAGCATTGAGGATTACAAGAGATTGGTCTTAAATCTAATCTAGTGTACCATAATGGCTCGTTACAACTGTTCAAAAGGGTAATAAAGCATTCTTCTTTTCTGCTTCTCTTTCGCAACTTCTTTTTCTCTTCTTCTAATGTTACTACTTTCACTTTTTCACTTTAGACGTATTATTTTCATTCTCGCACAAAATGCGAAACTCGCAGAAAATGTATGGCGTGTGGCAAAAAGGAAGCCTTGTGTTTACTCGCATTAGGAACGCTATCATCATCATCATTATTACTGCTTAGATGAACATAGCTGGTGACAAGTCATTCAAGTAGTGGAAGAACGCAATGACTGCAAACATCTGGATGAATCAGCGAAAACCATCTTATGTAGGTATAATCTTCCATTCTTTTTATTCTTACGTCATTATTATTCCCAGTCAACTCAACGATTTCTTTTTGATCCGATCTGATTCCAAGCTGATCACTCTCTCTTGTCCAATTCATCTTGTGAGGACGAGATTACAGCAGCAAAATAATACCGTTTTGCCAATTGTTCAAGAATACGCTAACCATTTTAACGACTCTTTAGGGTAGTGAGTGAAAGCTAGAGCGTTTTTGTCATTAAAAAACTTATCAAGCTGTACTTAAAAAGATTAGTGTATCTCAAAGCCGTATCTTTCTTATTATTATGACGTAGTTGTCCTTGCAAAAAATTCCAAAAGTTTACACTAGGACTAGATATCAAAGCTAGTTTTGAAGCTCTAAAGAATTTATGTCTCATTTATATGCAAAAACTTTCCCCCCACGTAGCTTAATCATCATATCAAAGATTTCATCTTTTTGTGTACAAAAATAAAAATATAGTAGGTGGAGAAATGAGGCAATAATATTAATAATGCCATTGTTTTAATGACTTCTTCCTTCTGTTCTTTTTATGCTTATTTCTGCGTAAGTTTTAATATCCAATTCACGCGCCAGCGAAAACACTGAGCGCAATGTCAGCTGATATTCGCCTACAGGGCATTGTAAGGAATCAAATAATGACTTTCATTTCCTTTCGTTTCCCTCTGGTCTCTAAGAAAAGGGAAAGAAAAGAACTAGCTCAGTCCTTTAATTTCTTGTGAAGAGGATGTCATATCAAATTGGGGAAAACTTCTACTTTCCAATCCTGTTTTACCTCAAATGATCACGGATGCATAGGATGATGCCTCTGTCGTCTTTTTTCTTTAATTACACTGACAGAATACTCTCTCCGGTAGTAAAAATGGAAAAGGGAAATCTTTTCCATAACAATGACGACATAACGATGATGCTAATGCCGCATTTTCTTTCTCTTCTCATTTTCTTTTTTGCAACTTGAAGCTACATATATAGTCTGTGAACTTCACAAAGTTCTCGTTTCTCCATTCGTACTCTATGAACAGATGGACGTCTCATAATAAACTGTAATGATTTCAAGATGTTCACCGGAGGAGAAAGTGGCTGACTATGTGAAATAGCCTTTGCACAGAAGAAATGAGTTTTAAAAATATGGTTTGGAGCTACCTCCAAGACTTTACTATCCAAGAAATGGAAGAACAACCTTTTTACTACTTGTTCAATATGCTTTTTATTATTGTTCTTTCGTACACACAGTCCACTTAAAAAGGTGGTTTTTGGAATCCAAGGTAGGTGGTAAGAATGCTATCATATTATTATCATTATTATCATTCTTGAATACTAAATGTCATTTCCTCTTTTATAACCCCACCGTGCCATCAAAATGAAAAGGAACAATGATGATGAGATGAGAAGAAACTGATAACATCGTGCCACAGCTATTCTTTTCTCATAATGGCTATATGTCTATTCTCTATTTTTGCTATTTTTCCAAACTGGATGAGTGTATAAATGACAAGCAAAAAATGATGAAGAAAAAGGAAAGTAATGGGATGTAATGTAATGGCCGTTGTAAAACACTTAAGTAAAGTCAGCTCATTTCATTCGATGATGCCGGGAAAGAAAGAAAAGGACGTGAGTTTTTTGGTGTGTGTGTGCGGTAGTGTTCCTTTAGGAATCGGAATGAGGAAAGATTTCGCTTTGGAGATACACACCTTCTCCTTCCTTTCCCATCCTATTCTTCTTCCTGTCTTTGTATATACATGCGAATCTTCATGCATTATACATTACGCATACGTATACGTAAAGTGTATATTCCTTTTCCTTCCCCTTTCTTAATTCAGGAAGTGTCGACCAAGAAACTGGAAGAATAACTTGGTTACTTGATAAGTTATCTTTCAGTTTCTCTTACTTCCACATTCGACGAATACACGCACTGGTTTCCTTCCTTTGCTTGCACAAAAGTCATTCATATATTCTCTTTTTCTTAGAAGCTCTTACCACCGAACTATATAGGTAAGCTTTCTAAAAAATTTCGTTTTTTAAAAAAGAGACTTGCTATTTTAGCTACTAGTTACTTGGGTACATGCGATGAACTGATGGAGTCCTCTAGGGAAATACCGACTCTTCTTTCTTCCATTGCTACATTTTTCTCCAGTTAGTCTTCTTATTTTTTTTGTTTTCTCTGTAGTTTTTCAACTGTTAACAAACTTGCTATTCTCCACCTATCCATCTTGAATATAATTAAAGAGGAGCCAAAACGGAGACTGCCCATCTTTAGCAAATTTCCACTAGTTTCCTGTCTCGTTCTCAATTTGAGCTAATGCATATGTATAATTTGAAAGAGCAGTAATAGGAGTACTTTTGGTACTGTGTTTTATACTTAATTAACCGTTTCAGGAGTCTTCAGGCAAGTTCCCATCAATTTCTAAACATTAAGCTGAAAATGTTTGTATTTTCTACTAGTTTGAAGTGTGTGGCAAGTAAAATGCGATTCTTATAGTATTCCAGTGGAAACGAAAGCAAAAACATATTTTTGCCATTTTCAACCAACGCAATTTGCATTAGATAGACCCAAGTAGAAAATGTACATGAAAAATGGCTATACCATTTACAGTTAGTACCACTTTAATTCATTCATTTCCCGGTAATAAAGGAAACAACCTAAAGAGCAAACCTTGAATGTTAAACAGTCTTTTATTATTTAAGGATTTAGAGATGACCAAAACTCCTTCATAACTGTAAGAACAAAATCGTTATAACATTCATATTCTCATATGCTAGATATTTGGTAAAAGCCAACAATTCCCACTGCCTTTCACGATAGATATTACCTAAACAATAGAAACGCACAATGTTTGGAACGAATTTTCATATTTTCACATGAAATAATGATGATTATGATGATAGTATTAATCCATCTACTTTCATGTGTGTGTGTGTCTGGTAGAATTTTTCATGCTATGACTATGACTTTTTGACTTGGCTTCAGCTGACATTGGCTTGGCACATAATCATGCATAATGTATGGAATGGTACCTCAGAGAAGATCATACACACAACCAGACATACATCTTCAAAACAGCAGCAACAAAATGTAAAATGTTTCTGGATGTCTCTTAATAGGGACATTATTCTGGAGAAGTTAGAGAGGAAATAGTAGAGAATAACTCCAGAAGAGATGGACGATGTAGGAAGCACATGATATTTTGAGATATATTTTACAAAGGGAAGCGTCAAGCCATGGTTCCGCTGCAGTTTTCTCTTTTTTCCAGAGGAGCACAGAAAGAAAGGATAAAATGTGCAAAGAGACCATTTAGTTTAATGCGTATGAATATCCACATTTTGTCCATTGCGGCTTTCCGTAATAATTTTGTACGTGCTGCTGGTAGAAATTTACGTACATAAAGCAGCTACTACAGCCAACTCGCAAAAGCCACTTTAACATTTCCCTTTTATAAATCTCTATTGTTAATAATACAATGAATATAAGAAGCGTTTTTACATACTTCACAGTTAACAGCTAACAATCGTTAGCTGAAATGTATGCAATTCAGAAAGAGAGCGTTTTATTCTTCGGGTTTAAAAGCCTGGAAAGCATTAAAACCAGTCATAAAGAAAGAATATTGTGAGAGGATCCATATACAATAATGAAGTTTGCATATTCATTTTGTGGTATGGATATTTTTTGGAAAATGAAAGAATACAAGCTAAAATGTTCTACCAATTTTTTGGCTTTAAAACCTTATTATTTTACTACGCAAGACCATTTAAAATGAAAAGATTCAATTACTTAAATGAGAGTAGTAAACCAAATCCATTTTTGAAAGAATTTTTCTTTTAGCTTATACTCTAAAAAGATAAAAAGATTTTTCGCTTAATTTTCCAAAAAGCGATATGAGACTCCCACCGCCCGTGTGATTGTATGCAGCATCCTATTACAGTTTTCATTCATCCAGAACGATAATATTTCAATGAGCTGGTGTAATATTGTGGATAGAGTGGCCCATAGCAATATTCGTTTTCACTCCTACACGACCATATCGCACATCAAAAACCAATCTGTCTTCACATACGTATTTCGTTATAAATAATGAAGAAGCAACGAGAAGGAGAGATCTTTCAAATTACGATGATGATAAACAAACAAACCATTAAGTTGTACAGACGCTTTCAAAGCGTTTACCCTAAAATTTATCTAGTATCGTTCACCAATTTGTATCCAAAGTACTTTGCTAGTTAGTTCCTACTTTCAAGAAGTGGAACACCTGGCATTACCAAGTAATTTCTATTTTTCAGTAAAAATGGGTTGACTGATCATGATTTTTTTCACTTCTGACTCATCGTCATTATCCTTCAGGACAAACTTCTATCCAATTTTTGGCTCTTTCTTCACGTTTTGCTTTTACAGTTCTTTTTTGTACAATTTTTGTTGATGCTCTTTGACTTTTACAGCCAATAAGAGATTTTACTAGAAATGAACCATTAACGGAACAAAAAATAAGTGAAGCATAATATGAACGCGTCAATAGCATACATAATACGGAACAGGCAAGTTACACCCTTGTTTTTTTTCAATGAAAGTTCCCAATAATAAAATACGTTCAATAATAGAAACAAAAGAAAAAGGTTTCTTTTAAATGAACCCTGCCGTATAATGGGCAATGCATAGGACCTCAATCTTTTGAGAAACTAAAAAAGTCCCAGCTATTTATTTGGCTTTGTGTACTAATATGTAGATTTATCTTTATGCATGTGTGTGGTTTCTTTTCAGGCACAGCTGCTTGGGTGAACCAAAATGGGCTTCTCTAATAAAACCCCCAATCTTTTAATGATGAAGATTATAATACAGATAGCTTCCTTTTTATACCTCATGCTGGATCTCTCAATTTTTTTTACTTTTTCTGATTCCTAATATATTTTTAAAGGTTTCTTTTTTATGGTAATGCAATTACTATACAATTTTGCTCAATATTGCATCTAATCCAAGATTGAACAATGATTTTCTTTCCATTCATTCAGCACTTTTGTAACCCAATCCTTTCGTAATAAAAATCTAGCCAGGTTTTTTTGTTGACGTTTATCATTTATTTAACCTTTTTATGTATCTCAGATTAAGCGGTACGTTGTAAAGGCAAAAGATTCCATATTGTCGGAACGTTAGTATAGAATAATCTATTATTGCTTAAAATAAATTCTGCCAGCAACCGTTTCTTCATTGTTTGGCTCCTTCTGAGAACTTGAGAAACAATTTTGTAAAAGGGAGCCTTTGTTTTTATTTCAATAATCTCACCGTTTCTTTTATTAAATCTGGGAACCAGGTGCAAAAAAAAGGATTGAACAACGATTTTCTTTCCATTCATTCAGCACTTTTGTAACCCAATCCTTTCGTAATAAAAATCTAGCAAGGTTTTTTGTTGACGTTTATCATTTATTTAACCTTTTTATGTATCTCAGATTAAGCGGTACGTTATAAAGGCAAAAGATTCCATATTATCGGAACGTTAGGATAGAATAATCTATTATAGCTTAAAATAAATTCTGCCAGCAACCATTTCTTCATTGTTGGGTTCCTTCTGAGAATTTGAGAAACGATTTTGTAAAAGGGAGCCTTTGTTTTTATTTCAATAATCTCACCGTTTCTTTTATTAAATCTGGGAACCAGGTGCAAAAAAAGGTTTTAGATAAAAAAGAATGAATAGAATGCTTTTTTAATATTTGCCCACTAATTCTAACAGAGATTGAAAATGGTTGATATTCCCACATATTCCTTGATATTTTTAATCCAGTTGGCAAACTATACAGCAATCGTGTGCAGAGAAATGCAAATGTCTTGGCAAAATGATTTTTGGAAATCATGATAAATATCTAGTTCATTTTGCACGATTAGAAAATTACGTGTGATTAATTTTGGCTTATGTACCTTGCAAAATTCAGTCAGTCAGAAAAGTCCAAATCCCTAGCTTTTCTATGCTCCTGCTGGAATTCCTGCTGTACTACTTGTTTCAATTGATGGAAAGGACTTGGTCGTCCTTCCTACTTCGTTCCTGCTTTCCTTGGTGTTTGGGCTTCACCGGTTGGCGGTATTCTGATAATACAAAAATTGAAGAAAATTGTTATTATTATGTAACATGCAAAAATCTAAAGAGTGGTATTAAAAAGAAATACTTCCCCCAAAAATAAAACTTTTGGAATTCAGCAGTGATTGTATAAAAATTGGCGAGAAATATATGGGCATTCAAAGCATCGCCAATCTTTGCGCAATTGGTGGCTTACCAATTTAATCCATACAAAGGAAACCTATTTTTATTGCTATTGACTTAATTCTATTTGAAATATTTGGGTAGTTATGAAGAACCTAAACGTATAATTTCATTCATATTTACCAATTTTTCTTAATTTATTCCGTTCCTGATTAGTTTTGAGTATGTTTACTGAAATTGTTGAAAAAAGCTAAGTATGAGTAACGGAATTTTATTAATTTAGTGTGTATTTTGTGTTGGGATTTGCATAGACTGACATGCCATTAAAACGATTTTTACTCAAGCTTTTGTTTTAAAATCATAAAAGTTCCAGCCTAAATTTAAGAATAATGGCGGTAGGAGGTATAGTATTTCATTTCGGCAAATTATTGCCTGTTTTCCTTCTCAGATCTTCTTCAGAACGCCCACCCAACTACAATTTTTTATTCTAAACTGAAACTCATCAATAATAGCAGTCATGACCATACTTGTTTTAATATACAAAAAACTAGTTTTATTTTTAAATTACACATTTTTTGCAATAATAACTGGTTTATTGTCACACCGGAAGTCAAATATTTACTACTATAAGTTTCCTTCCAGGTTCAATTCGGGTCAGTCGAATACATCATTCTTTGACTTTGTACTGCCCACCGTTTCACGACTTTTGCAATACTACATTAAACTTTACTTGCTTTACATATTTTAATGTAAGTAAACTTTTTTCTGCGTGCGTCAGCAATTTTTACTTTGCATTTTTTCTTCCAAACAAACATAAAAAACACTGACGGGTTTCTACCTACATTTCACCCTTTTATCCTCCTTTCACCTTTATTCTGACTATGTTCATTAGAAAAGTCATGCACACAGTCAACTTTATTGTTGTCGCTTTTCTCATACCTTTTTCATTCCGTAAAATTAATATTAATAATAAACATCATGAGCAGCAGTTCTACAAAAATGCTCGTATCACTTTTTATTATTCATTCTTTAATTCATTTTCGTGTGGTTACTATTCGCTGGTGTTAATTTCATAAAAACCATAAATCCTTGTTTATTCAGCCGACTTTTTTATTCCACAATAATAACAGGGCTTCTTTGACAATAACAAGCGAACGGCAATAGAGAAAAGACTGGTTCCCCTAGCACAACCAAAGTCAATGTGCCCGACCCTGCCCAAAGTCCAATTACGTCGATTGCCTTTCCTAAAAACTTGTAAGGTACAGATGCTGTGTTACTACAATGAACGCAGTTTTTACATGTGTAGACTAGCATTAAAATGGGAAGGGATTCATTCAAAACAATCCGGTCGAATTTCCATATCATTACCATATATCTTCCAGAGTACTTTCCTTTTCAACAAGCAAAATATTATCGAAGCCATACTGTGGGGTATTAGCCCAACTCTTTTACCCATCTCTCTTCCCAAATCCAAATGAATTGGAAAAATAACAAAAAAGTGACACGGATTTTTACCCAGCAAATATCAGCCATAAAGTTATCCACTCCTTTTCAGATAATACACCAAAAGGTATAAGTATTTGAGATAGGTGAACGAATGCATTTGGCGTTCTTTCTCTTTTTAGTACAAGCGTTATCATCACCATAATTTGAGTAACATCAGAAAAGAGCAAAAAATAGAAAAAAGTTAAAATCCGGAAAACAAAGTTAGTTTGTTGATGACGATGATGACTGTAAATCATCATATTGAGTCTAGACACGCACAGTTCATCCTTATTGTTATGCATTATCCATGATTCCAAGTATGAATGACTGTGTAACTGGCGCAATTTAAAGTAAATATACACATTTTTAGATATATTTTAATGAGTGTTCCGGTCGGTACTGCACTTAAGTAACGACATGACCAGCGCAGTTGAAATGGCTGTAATGGTAATCATTGTAATGACAAGAAAGAGTTACATAAATTGCATTGATAGTGGCGGCTGAGAGGGATGAAAAAATAAGATTGGATCAAAATATTAAAGGAAATCACTCATGTTTATCTAAAGAATTACCACTCTCACCACCACCATCGTCGCTGTCATTATCAGATATCAGAACAGACCCAAATCGGAGAGAGCCAGATCAGGGACCAGCTGCAGAAATGAAATAGGCGTTTTCTGTGTTGACTCACTTTTTATTCTTTTTAGTAATACATAGTTAAAAAACGAAAAGAAGAATAAGGGTGGCTTATTACATCCACCTTCCGCTCTCCTTAATGTTCTCTCACGTATTAAAAATACCAAACAAGGAAGGGGAAAAGTAAATACTGGACCTTCCTTTTTCAACATTTACTTATACTTAAAAGGGGAAGTGCGTATAGTCATTCGTTTGATTAAAACTTGACTTTATTTAATAGAAACCCAAATGAACAGTTAACTGCTGGTTTTCAAACGTTTTTCCTTTCCATCTGACTTTTTTAAATTACATAACAAACATTGGTTTTTATCTGGCTTATTATTAAATCAATGGAGAAAAGCTATTATTAGTTTTTTTTACTTTTACTTATCGCATCTTCCAAAGCCATGTTTCATTTAAATTAAATAGGTAAGTATGAAGTGGCGAGGGAAAAGTCAAACATGATTTTTATATGCTGTGGGGTATGAATTAATATCACGTCTCAAAATGCCCCTATTTAGAAAAATTACGTAACTTTCATTTCCACATGTATCATGTGTTAAATTGTACCCACGAAAGGTTGAAATTATTTGACAGTGATGAATTTATATAATTTTCATTTTTTCATCCCATTTAATGATAACGTCTGCATTTGAGTGGGAGTATTTATCGTATTGCGTATAAAAAGGCAAGTGTCAGAGAAAAACTTGATTTTTTCTTAACCCTTGCATAGTGTAGCGATACAAACATGTGAAAGAAATGTTTTATTGATTTTTTGCGTATTTTATTATTTCGCTTTCTTTGACTTGAATGTGGGTTTTCTTACAACGTATTTAAATGTTCGAGAAAATAATTATATTACTGGATCTTTGTTACTTTTCCCATTCTAGGAAAATGCGTAACGCCTAAATTGTGTGCAGTAAAATTACATAATGCGTAGCATTGCCATCACCGACAAGTGACATGAATTGTTCTGCTTTCCCGTCAAACTACAAAAGACTAACAAAGCTTTACTACTTTTATACCAGAAACTACTTTGCTGTCACTTCAACCTAGCCTTGAATTGCTATTTACTGTAGCTATTTTATTTATTTGGAAACGGGAAACTTTTTAGTGGTGCATTGACACTGTCATGACTCGTTTTATTACACTTTTTCTACCAATTCAATGCACAAATTGGCAATAAATAGTTTATAACTTTTGTGTTAATGATCACTTACGCCGACAGTTATTTTGCCGAATGAAGAATTCTCATACGATAGCTTGAGCATAATGTCTACTTGATTGACTATTTAGAAAGATGTGAGCTAATTAACAGGTTTTCTGGGCGAATGCAAATCGCCTGCATTACCATTTTTTCCAATTTCCCTTCCCACACGTCTTCAGTTAATAGAAAAGGATTATTTATAAACAACACAGCAACCCTACTGAAGTAAAGCAATTTTTGTTGGGGTGGAATTGAGGAATGCATATGAATGAGTACGCCTCTTCCGCATTCTTATTTCAAAACGTCTTACTTTAATTATCTGGAAAAGAAAAAAAAGGGTCAAAGTAAGAATAAACCAGTCATGATTGCGCGTTTTATAGTTTAATGAGTTTTCATTAAATATATCTATGATAGTGCAAATAATGCTCTTTGTTATTATTGAATCAGGCTAACAAAGGTTCCGATCTTTCTACCAATCTAATCAGCACTGCCCTCATTCCAGTCCAGCCAATGTATTTGCTCTTGCTTGATATCTTTTTAAGGAATTAAAAGTCCAATTTAAAAAGAAAAAATCCAAAAAATGTCCAAATTCCTCTCACGTATGTTGATCTTGATCTCTTAAATGAGGCAACTATACGACATTGTTTGCCTACCGGCATTACTATGAGCTTTCAAATACTCATGAAAAATGTATTCAGGCAATGGAGTAGAGATAGCCTAGTTTCGTAGCTTATATCATTAAAAATAAAGCCACATTTGGTTAAGAAAGTACCCTTTAAATTTCGTTTAGAATACAAGATTTAAATTTATAAATAGCTTTTAAAACTTTTTTCGGAGAGGATTAAGTTGGCTGGATTGGCTCATGAATGAAATGTCTTTCTTTTTGTGGAAGCTGCTTAAACCTTCTTAAACTTTTTAATATGGCAATTTATCCACTCCTCTTCACCATCAGTCCAACAAGTTAAAGTTATACTACAGGTGAAGGTTTAACAAGAGCAAAATTGAAGACGTTTTAAAAGTTTTTCTTTGCAAAAGACTTGGAAGTTTTTATTCTAACCACACTGTACATTTCTACATACTTTTTTTGCACTAGCTGTTACTCTTGTAAAGTTGTAAAAGTTTTGAATAGTAGACAACTTACAAGGACATCCTATCTTTTTTGTCGTAGTTCAAAAGAAATTAACAGAAAACGAAAGTGTAATTTTTAGTAAAACCTTCCATTTCTAAATTCACTCTTTTAAATTTCTTTTTAGGATGATGATACAGTCATTTCCCTTGATATTATGCATGCTTTATGAAACTTGGAGTTGTAATAGTAGTATGCAGCAGTTACAAAGAAAAATGTTCATAAAGTATAAAGACCTTCCACTTTTTTGGCAAGGGATAGCATAACATGACATATACCTAAAAGTACCACAGAAACTTTTTGTCTGCTTAAGAAAAAAAGTAACTTTTTCATCCAGACAAAAGCTCTCATAATATTAGTTGTAAGTACTTGCACAGCATCAACATCAACCTAAGTCCATGGAGAACGTGTGAAAAAAAGCAAAGTTGAGTGGAAGGAAGGACATGACGATTAGTAACAAGAGGAGAGCAACAGTACTTCCCAAAAGCCTTACTCTTCAGAAAACTTTGTTTTGTTCTTCACTCTTTCACTCCAAAAAAGCTACAAGCAGAGGACAATTTTTGCTGACTTGTTTATCGCTGCCATTACTACACGTTGTTGGAACTAGAGCCAAAGTAATGTTTAGTACTTGCCTTTTTGCCAAGCTCGTCTAGTCCGTTTTGACTTTTGTGTGTAAAATATTGGCAAGTTGCATAAATGAACAATTTAGAAAGATAATGAGTGCACCCAGCTTTTATTGCTAAAGAACATATTTCTGAGATACAAAAATTTCCAAATTCATATTCACTATACATGTATGATCGTTCATGCAAGTACAAGCTGAGGATTATTGCCACCTAAGTGTGGATTATAACTAGAATTATATTTTCAAAAGTATATTTTTGGTTTTGCAATTTAGAGAAAAGAAGACCAACCATGAGAAGGATGGATCAAGTCAAATGGAGCTTAACCCTGTGAGAATATATCAGCCTGAACTCTGAAGTGACTGCCACATTTAATCCATTTATCAGTGACGATCGAGATAATGGTTTATGGAAGAAGGAGGAGAGGAGCAAATTTATGAACCAAAAGCTTTTTTATCATCCATTTATTGAAAGAAAATGACTACCCTTTTAATTCGATTCAGCTAATGCAATCATTAATTCATCCTACATTACCAGAAATAGATTTTTGATGATAAAATGATGTTTATTTTTTAGAAACGATTCTATCATTGGGTTCTCTAATCACAGAATCACGATGAAAGTGGTAAGTCTGATGGATATATATTTTGATTAAGACAGCCCACGTCAAACTAGCGACTTAAAATGCATTATCATGTGACGCTCTGACACTGCTTTTCCAACCAAGACCAAATGCTTTTGTTTCTAGTCGAGTTGGCAATAGATCGCAGGAGTGCGAGTATTGTAAATCCGTTAGAATTTAATGGGTCTCGAGAGAGTGAGAAAGGGAAGAGAGAAAAGGAATGAGACACGAGTTGGAATGCTAAGCATGCATAACGCTTCCTCTTCCGTTTTCATTTATATTCTTTAGTGACATATGCGAATAATGTTTGTAACTTTAGAGTCAACCTGCAATGCAATAATACGGTTAATACGTTTAAATAATTTTAGGCTCCTAAGTGCATTAGCCAAAGAGAGAATATAAACAAGAAGGGGTACATTGCAATCAGGCAAAATAAAAAATCTCTTTCCCTATAGTTAATGTATTGTTTTATTTTATCAGAAGCAAGTGCAAGTGTTGATATCATTACGATTTTACAGCTATTATTATTTGTGGGATCACATGAAATCAGCAGGGAACAAAAGAAAAACTTTCCCAACCATTTTTATGTTCCTCAGCTGTTCCACTCATTCATCTCCTTTTTGTTTAAAAAACTAAGAATAAAAAAACTGATGGTAATGAGGACTACGATTGGGTTGGGACTGACAAGGAGAAATAATAATAAAAAGTTTTATTTTTGTATCTAACTCACGAGAATATAAAAAAGGAAAACTTTAAAAAGTTTTAATGTCAGGGAATAATCACTGATCATGTTTTTCCTGCTGTGTCTCTCTTTCTCTTAACACAGGGCATCTCTTTTTTAGCCATTATAATTGATCCATGATGCAGAATGCAACCATGTAATAATAATATCATCAAGCGTCTCTTCAACTGACTGCTTACTTCCTTCCGTGCCGCCCCAGAGAAAGAAGGACTCATCATCAGCTTCGAGGGAAATGATCCTTAGCATTTTGTCATTCGTTGTGTGCGGCTGTGTGGCTGCTACTAATGCTGGTTTCGCACAAAAAATGAGAAAAGAATGAAAAGAAGCAAATGTAATGTCATCGCTCATTCTATTATTTTGTATTTTTATATGCCAGCAGAGATAGTTATGAACCTACCGCAGAGACAGAGACACATCTTTCATCATCACAGGCTAACTCATTTAAAGAACACAAACAAGGCACACGCACACACAAAAAAATTGAGAGGGAAACGAAATGAAGCTTGTCATCTCCATTTGCAACGGTGAAAGATATTATATGAGCCCTCGAGATAGTTTACAGCAGTAGCACCGATAGCGGTGATAGTGGTACTGATGGGGACGTGGAAAAGCGAGACTTTCAGCCACGCGTTCTTTGTTTCTGGACAAAGTCCCATTATTATTTAAAGGTTGAAAAAAACTACAAATGAAGAGAACCTTGTCCAACAATATCGTCAGAATGAAATAGCTGCAACATTTGAGTTGACTTTTCATTGAAACTATTTATTTTTGGGAGTTTATACAAACATACGCCTGCAATAGAGTGTGGACATTATCAAGGTATATATAACTTGCCTCCTTTCTCTTTGGATCGATGGATTTTTTGTTATAGGCTATAGGTGGACTTTAATAAGCTTAGCTACCCGTATAATTTGATCCTGTGATCCGTAACTATTTTCTTTGGAAAGAGGAAAAAAAGTAAGTGAAGTACAACTGTAGGTGGTATTTCTCTACTAGAATCCAAGTAGTTTCATCTAGAAAAATCTCTAAAGTACTTCCTCGCTTCTACAGGATTACTTTAGGCTACTATTACATCGAAGAGGATGTTGATGATAGGAGTGAGTGAGCACTTCTTGTGTATTATTGTAAAGCCTTGTAGAGCTTTAAGTTACCTGCTTATCACATCGAAACTACGGGCCAACACAACAAAACTCAATTTATCAATTTCTATGCTCACGTTTTTTCCTCTCGTATTTCTAAAGCGATCAATGCAATGTGACCATTGACCACCACCGCTGTTGTATTTTTCAAAAATAATAGTGGCAAGTAGCAGGAATCATGTGAAAATCACTTTTCCTCGTCTCCAATTTCACTAACCATGTTAGTCTTCTTACTATTTTCCAAGAAACTATGTCAAATTCTAAATCCATTATGTATCACAGTAGTAAAGAAACCTATTTGAAACAAACTTTTAAAACCTTTCCCTTGTGGTGATGATAACGATGGCAATGATGGTAAGATCAAGTAAACAGTCTCAGAGAATATGGTGTGCATGTATTCCTTTTTCGTTCGATGGAAGAACTGTTTGAATAGATCCGAAATAGCTTTGTAGCTTTTTTCTACTCCGTTGGTGGTCTTTGGTTTTCCAAAGAAAATGTTTTTTTTATTTTGTGTTCCTTTTTGCTCTAAATATCAGTATGAAACGCGTGCCACAAGTTAAATTGAATTTAGAAAGCTTTACTGAACACGGACAAAAATCCACATAAAAATTCTCTCTACACATCATTCGCACATATTTTGCGCCTTTGCATTTCTTTTTCACATGGGTAGAAGAAAAAGAACCTGGTCAGCCAGTATTTGCACACTTTTTTACTAGTTTTATAGACTTGACAAGTAAATATTTTACCTCGGGTCAGTTCACTCTTTCATCTTCACTGTCAATAGAAAAAAGGATCTAATACCTATATGAACTGCTTCGACACAATAGACGCACACACAATTCAGATGGTCTTTTAAAATGGTAAACGTTGAGAATCACTACTACTTTTACTGTTCGGTATCTGAAACAGCTTCGTCGTTGCTGCTGTCAGCAGCACAAATGAAAATTAAAGGACAAAGGAGAAATGAGTAAAAGCTGGTTCCTTTCTTCCTCTTCTGTCATGCAGTAGAATGCCATGATGCCATGATTTCATGGAAGTTTATGACTTTAGCATAAATCTACTACTGTTTACTATCTCTGTCTAGTTTGCCTATTAATAGAGCCGGAAGAGTTTATGAATGACTAGGGCACAGTTTTATCTTGTCTTCAGCATTAAACCATTTTATTTTATAGTCCATTTATAGTAGGTTGATCTTGATAGGATGACGATGATGACAATATCATTCTTCCTTTTATTCATCCATGTTGAATTTATGATCTTTTCCCATGAAGATTCATGCAAACTTTTTTTGCTACTGGTCCTGTATAGGAAAAGCTGCTGATGTGTAACAACATGAAAAGACCACAAACGACATACGTACCAAGTCACTCATGTAAACTAGTAATTTTAAACGGAATTCATTGTCTCCTTTTACTTCTATGCCTAGCCAAACAAATGATATGCCTTTTGGCACAAATTTATTATTACAGAAGTGGTGTGTGTGAGTGTCGTCGATCGGTGAGAACAGAGAAAATACCAGGGAAAGTGGAATGAAAGGGATCGATGTGAAATGTGATGGGTGAATAGGAAAGATGGATTGTGCTCACCTAGATATTGCTTAGCTTGCAAAATAAAAGCCAAAATACCAAAGTGAATATAAGCATAATTTTATATTGCATAAATGTTTCAAAAATTCCTTTATAGCGAAAAATGTTATATATTGTCATAAGTCAAATAGACAATTTGACCGAGTTATTTAACTACATACTTCAGATTAGCAAGGAATAGAAAGTTACTTGTCTTCTAATGCCAGATTTGGCAGTCAGCTCGTTTTCTTTCTTTTCTACAGACTTTTGTTTAAACTGCAGCACTACCACAGCATCACCATCACACTAGTCAACTGCGGCGGAAGCAGACCTGCTGTAAATATGAAAGGAAAAGTATGTCGAGAAAACCAGGATGGAGATTTGAGATTACAAAGGGACTACCATAGTATGCATTATATTTACAACTGGAATGGGACCTTATCATCGACATAATTCTCTAATACCTACTACTATATCATTCTAACTGTTTTTAGGCTCTTGTCAACTTCACTTATTCGCTCCATCAAATACAGAACAAATTGATGCGACGCTGCACTGCATTGATTTGGATAAGCTTCATACTGTAACAATTTTTTATCCTGATAAAATATTTTCGAATGGTAGTCTTAATCGGATCAAAAATCACTTTTATTTTATTTTTATCATTGCTTGAATATTTTGATTAAACAGAATTGAATGCATACAGAATAAAAATAGTGAGATGTAAGGATGATCATAAGATTCAAACGGTGCAAGTCACGATTTTTGGATTTTAAACATTATGCAAAGTAGTAGACAAGCGATCACAAGATAAGGAAGCTTCCATGCGGTTTTCTACTGTTGTAAAGTGTTACGCTATGTTGAAAATGAAAATAAGCCAACTTCCGTAACAAGAACTGTGCTTTTACTTTTAACCTTTTACCAACAACAGAAAATTCCATATTCCATAGGCAATTTCATCACATTGCACGCACACATCCTGGAACCAAAACGTATCATGCCCATCAGGGAAAGCAATATCTACGGTAGAAACTTGATGAGATAGTTTCTATTCTGACATTTCGGCTGAGTAAACAATATTTCATGGAGAAACAATGCGGAAAGAAGAGTTAGAAACTATTCGGGAAAGAGTTTTAATTTCTTCCCCACTATCAGAATAACAAATAAACCTGAATGCAAACGCCTTTATGTATTTTCCTCAACCGCTGGTTACAAACAAGTTTGCTAATGTAAGTTTCTCTACGCAAAATGAAATTATTTTCACTGGAGGCAATGCGGAAAAAAGAGGTGGAGAAAGAAGAATGATGATGATGACTGTTGACGGTTTGCAATAATTAGTTAAGACCAATAAGTACACAAAATGTGTGTTTAAGCAAGTGATGATGATGGGAGGAGCAGATCTGACTAATGCGAATGATAATAGATATAGTTGAACAGAATGCGGAAATGCCAAGTTGGCTTTCCATCAACTGTATGATTAGCAGGCAACTTGGTAAAACATGTAACCGTCGTAATTTTGCTGAAAACCTAAAATGATGAAACACAACTTGAAAGAAACGGATGAGTCCCGTAAAATCTGCGTACCTAAACTGTAGACAAACCTGGAAACCACAAAGTTACTGATCATTTGTATCAAGATTCTTCTATTTATATGGAAACATAATATATACAGAAGGTTGTTTCAGTAAGGGTTTTCAAAGCCAAAACTGGGGACTCGAAACCACTGCGTTTCTATTAGCTACGTTGCTTTTGGGGTCCCCAGCTTTTGCTTTCAAAAACCTTACTGACACAACCTTCTGTATATATTATGTTGCCATAGAAGAACCTTGATTTGTATGAAGTAAAGGATAAAATAACCAGCTTAACCTCATAGTTCTACTCAAGGAAATGGATTGACATAAATACATGACTAAAAATTTCAAATTTGTTTTTATAAAATCGCCAATCATGCTAACGTATTCCAAAAAACCAAAATAAGAAACTAAGCAAACATGGAAGCAATCAAAAGAAACCTCCCAAAGCAAAAAAACAAGCCCTGATGTGCGATATACGTACAATTGAACGAGTATTGCTAATAATTAATTATTGACAGGCTAAGTGCATCTACCATTTATGAATTAGCGTCAAAAACACTAATAATTTATAAGAACTGTAATGATCTCGGCCTTGGAAATTTGTTAGAGATAACGATTTGTGAGTGCTTCCATGTTTGCTCATTATTAAAACATGGTTTCCCAAATACCTACTCCTACAATTAGAAAAAAACGTACCCTCAATCCCCAGAAAAGAAAAATTGATTTTGCCAAGATCTTTTCTTCCATCTATGGAGTGTAAATTCTGGATCTGAAAGATCTGAACTACAAGGAACAAACAAATGAACTCTGTAGAAAGTTAGTAAGACGAAACCACAAAATTGGAAAAGTAGCAAAAGACCCGCATGAATAAGATAAATCATATGCCAATTGAATTTTGTAGAGAAGCCAAAAGTGTGCAACTGTTTGCCTATCATCGATTTCTTCCTGCTCACATTATTTATATTTAGAACATAGTTCCAGAGAGCAGGTTTGCTTTGCTCCCATAATAAATCTTGGAAACTTGGCCAAAATTTTGTTTTCCTTTTCAGTTCAGGTTGTCTTCTCAAAGACAGAGTTTTTAACATTGTTTCGTGAACAAGTTTTCGCAAGTGCATCTAGCTAAGCCTAAATCTCACACCACCCTCAACAATCTTTGAAAACTTGTAGCAAAGCCAATCTTACTGATTGTCTTTGCTCTATTTGTTTTATCGGAAAAATTAGGTCAGAAAAAGTTCACACAAAATCTGGAAAGTTTACTGCTTTTAATAGGCGTTGTAATTACATAATTTGGTAGCATACCTCGATGCAATAAAAAATTCCAATGAAATAGCTCGGCCATAACGTTGACATAAAGAATGTCTATCCTATACTCCCATAATATGTATGTGCATGATTACACTAAATTGATTTCTTGAGAATAAAAATTAATATTTAAAACGATTTTCCCAATTGTTTGCGCAGCCATTAGACAGAATAACTTGATAGTTGATACGGGTCACTGGATCAACTTTCATTTAATACGATTTGATATTCGCGGACAAGTAGCAAAGGCAAGCTCACTTCTGATTTTAATGAAGCGTTTCATCCTATTCTATTTTTGTCCAGAATGAATGAATAAACAGAGCTATTACAAATCTGTGCTTACAAACGGTAACGAACAAGAGAAATGGTTTGACACGCGTAGAGCAATATTTTTATGAATTCATCCCTATATGGGAAAGAAATTTCTGGTAATGATGTGGCCTAATATAAAAAATACAATGAGATCATTCATATGTAACATAAGGATAATCCAAATGGGATCGAAGAGTAA
>JAANSO010000785.1:0-23225 GCA_036507315.1 Lepidocyrtus fimetarius
AACGTTTGCAAAATGTTTTTGCAAGCACGAATACCACTTTTGTACTACAGCGTAGTTCTTTGTGTAAAAGAAGAGGCTGCCGCTTAATTTGGCTTTGTTTTTTAGTAATTCTCTCTGGATTTAATAAAAGTGACTTTAGCGTAGAATGCAAGCGTATGTACTCCAGTTTAGTTGCTATTTGTTTGGAATGACAGTTTTTGACTTGCTCATGATGACTCATTAAAGATAAGACTCGCTTTCCTTTGACTCATAATAATAAAAACGGTTTTTTATCGCACACAGGATATACCGGATTAAAATCACGTCTGGAAAATGCTTTTATCTTGTGTATACAGCTTGTAAGGAGCAATTTATTTTTATTGTCATTCATTATTTTTCGTTTATGATGTTGTTTTGTTTTAAACCATTTAAAAACAAGATTGAAAGTCTCAAAATGTCACGAAATTAGATACCAGAATTGAAATGCGTCTTAGGAAAAACGTTTGTAAAATGTTTTTGTAATACGATTTGGTTTTATCTGCCTAGCCGTTTACCAAAGTGTCGCTTAATCTCACTTCAGTAAGCAATAATAATAATTGTTTTTAATTGTGTGAAAACGGAGGTTGAATGGACATGATGCATTTTATGTTAAATTATTACTTGTCACTAATTACAGTTCAAACCTTTTTTGTACCTTTCGGCTTGAATCTTTTCTTAAAATTGTTTGGAAAAGTATGAATTATCTGTTTTTCTTGAGAATATTTTCTATTAAAAACAAAACCATTTGAAGAAAGGGAAAAGACTTTTTCTTTTCATCCACTTCATTTAGGTTCAATACTCCAGCGATTGCAGTATGAATGCCTTTTTGTAAATTCTTTGAAACGTCATGACTTTTAGACTTGGCCAATCAGTATTTTTGGTAGCTTTTCATAGAGGTTAAACTCCCTACGTGACATGATCCTTGTTTTTCTTTGAATGTTATTAAATGCAATGAATAGTTTTTGTCTATTTTTGTGACTAAACACTCATTGATTGCTTTATTCACGAGGAAGTTATTTTCTACAAAGAAAACTAAGGAGTTTTTGATGCTAAGTTATAGCTATTGCTGAGTCATTATACCATAATTGTTGAACTGCAATACTTCTTATTTGAATTTTAGTTATTTTAAGATAATTAATTTGCTTTCAAAAAATTATTAAACAGGTGAAATTAGCAAATAATTTACTAATAATTTTAAGTTAAAGCAATTACGTTTAATAATTCAGTTCTTAACTGTAAATTGAATTTCAGTACAATGGCTGGGATGGGAAATTCTGGGGAACGTTGGAACAGAGATGAAGGGAGTTCCCAAGGAAAAGCAATTCTAAACCAGTTGAAAGCCGCTTGTATTGCAAACAACGAAGCACGTGCACTGGAATTGCTTAAATTCATTTGTAGTGATGGATTTTACGAAAGGTTTCGAACAAGACAAAGAAGATTACTTGAGGAAGGGGGCGGGGTTTACTATAGCGGAGCATGGAAGTTTGCAACTGATTGGAAACTACATGGAGCTTGACGTGGTTACCAAAGACGGATCCTCAGCGTTGCATTTAACAATGTTGGACAGCAACGTGGCCAGGGAATTGGGGAAAGCTAAGGTTCTTGTGGGCTTGGGGGCCAACCCCATGGCTTTGGATGATAGAAAACGGAGCTTGCTTCATTTGGCGGCTTGGAAGAGTAACGAGCATGCTGTGGGGTTTTTTCTGTTGCATGGACTGGATGTGAATGGAGTGGATGTGGAGGGAAAGACTCCACTACAGTATGGAATGATGGATACGGATGAGGGCGCAAAAATGAAGAAAGTTCAACTGCTTTTGGATAACGGGGCTGATTCCAATCAGAGCGGTGGTGGTGCCTTTGGATGGGCATGGTGAAAGGAAAGAAATCAAAATCTGTGCCAATCTGTCTCGCAGGTTTATTAGCATTACTTAAAGTTATTATTTTGTAAATTATTTTGGCTAATTGCTACTGAATTATTAAAAATTAAAAATGTTAACAAATTATGTAATACAGTAAATGAACAGTAAATCATATGCAAAAAATTAAACTGAAATTAACGACAAAGTAATAAATTATAAGTACATTCCGCAAGATGATTATTGTTTGCAACTGCATTTTGAAGACCCAGATCGTAATCAACAATGATTATTCACCGAATTCTTTTACGATTGATTTGGGACTTTAGTTTGCATGTATTTGTATGACCATGCATTATTGTCATAAAAAAGGAGATGAATGGTAAAGGTTGCGTAATTATTTTAAAAAATTCATTCAAGTAAATGTCAAATAAACGTGAAAATATTAAAACCAAAATCATTTTTATTATCATTAACTGTGTCCGTTGCCCTTCTATGTCGTCAATACAACTTAATTGTCTAATGATAAGCATACTTATTTTAACTTACAATTATTTAAATTCATTAAATTAGAAAAGACACAATTACAAATTCGTTCAGAAAACAAGAAACGAATCGCCTTCTTCATTTTCTTGGTTAGAATGCAGGATTTTCTTCAGTTTTTCTTTCATGTTGGGTCTTACAAGCCCCAACGGACCATCACCGTTCTTCGTCTTTATCTCAGGGTCAGCTCCGTGATCAAGAAGTAGTTGAGATATCTTCAAGAGACACTCATCGTTTGGATTTCGAGCAGCCCAGTGAAGGGGAGTGCGACCGTTGACGTCTTGAGCGTTTACTTCTAACTCCAGTTTCAGAATATATTTCACCGTTTGTTCATCCCCATGAAAGGCAGCGTAGTGGAGTAAGCTTTGATTGGAATTGGTAAGTCGTTTGTAGTCAACTTTGGAAGTTACCAGGAATTTAACCTTCTCCAAACCTTCATTCTTGTTTGTGTCGTTCTTCAATACGTAATGCAAGATTGTTACTCCAGCATCTCCAATATAGTTTAAATTTGCGCCTTTTCTTCGCAAAAACTTTAGCTGGGCAACTGTACCCCGGCGAAGAACAAGCAGAAGAGCGCCCTCCTTCAGATAAGCCAGTTCTTTTACGGTGTATTCATAATTTTTCAATTGGAGTGAGCCGAATTCTCCGGAATAAGTTTTTTCAGAGTATAAGCCACATAGAAACTCCCAGAGGTTATCCCTGTCTAGTTCGGACTTGGATTCTTCCTCCAGCAAACGCCTTTTAGCTTTTTTAGTTGCTCCTATTGGGATATCCGTTTGGAGAGGTGGGTTGATTTTGCAGGAGAGTGTTGACAAATCAGTTTGATTTGGAACGGTGCCAGTTGAAGATTTGATTTTGCAGACAATTCTCAATTTCTCTTCGTTTTTCATGTGTGCCTTTAAAAAGAAACCGGAAACTGGACGAGGAAGATTCTCCAGTGAAACTTCCATTGCTTCTGTGATTGAAATTGAGTTTTGGACAAAGCTTATCTTGCAATTTTCTGAAAGATCTCTTTCAAGCAATTCCAACTCAACTTGGATTGGAGGTGGAGACCCCAAAAGCAAGGGGGAACCGTAGTGGTCATCTGAATCAGGTAACCAAATGGAAAGACAAGCAAAATCGGTTTTGTTCAGAATTGGTACGAGAAGAACGTGGCCTTTAAACCCGCCGGCAGGTAACTTTGCAATGACGGGAGTCCAAAAATAGGAGGAAGCCCTTTGACAGGTTGCCATTTTGAATTGTTCCAGTTCCACTTCGAAATTCTCCAACTGGGTTAAATGAAAACCGTGCTCCTTTTGAAAGTGTTTGATGACTAGTGCGGTGGTGCCGCTGTTCACTTGAAAATTGCAAGATGGATAGCCCAGTTTCTGACAGAGGTTTACCAACGGTCCGAATCTAGTTTTAAAAATGAAATATCATCACCATTCTAATTTCATTTTATTTTATAAAACTACTCCGAAATAATAATAAAAACTGTCAAAAGGAAATTGAAAACTTACTTTTCAAAGTCGTAATGACATTCGGCTGCATGCGACTCAGCCAAGTTTCTGGATAACCTCTTCCCACAGCCATTCGCTTTGAAAGGGCACTCGATCTGGATGACGTCGTCCAAAAAGCTCTGTGCAAGAAGGTTTCGAATACGCCTTGAAGGAGCAGGAAGCTTGCACCGGCAACAAGGGCAGTTTTTCAAGAGAGGGTTTTCATAGCATTCTTTGCACAAAATGTGACCGTTATTGCATTGATAAATAGCGCCCCTTGGGAGTTCCTTGCAGATGACGCAGGTAAACTTGTCAGTCACGTCTTTTCCCCTAACAATGATCCTGTCTTCCATGATGACTTCAAGTCAAAGTTATTCTATTAATTTCCTGTACAAAAGTAAAAAGTAAATTGAACTGAAAATCAAGTAAAAATAGGAAATTCACATTATATTGTCAACTTAAGAGCACTTACCGTTACCGGTATTACTGCAGTAGTTTTGTTGTTTGACTTTTCTTGTTGTCTTGATTTTTGGTAATTAAAACCGAAGAGTTTAGGATATTGGTTTGAGCAGTGAACACAAAAGGTGCGAGCTCGATCAACATAGATTGAGAAGTGAGGAAAGTGGGTGTAAAATTCGAACCTTTTTATACTTTTTAATAGAACAGAAACAAGCAAGAAACAGGCACAGGTTTTATTGAATTTAGTCCAAAGTTCCATTCAAATGACAGGAAAAAGGGAAGTAGCTTCGTTTCCATTTCATTCAAATGTGTTTTAGTCATTTACATAATATCGAATTTAAAAAAAATACTTTTATTGCTATAATGTTTATATCTAAACGTTACATCCTAAGGTAACATCTCAGATCCATGTTACAAGATTAAGTTACATCCCAGCTGCTGGTTAAAAACCGATGTTACATCCCGTAATCTATGATACGATGTTACACGCCCTAACTTACATTCCTATGTTACATCTTATGTTACATCCTTACAATCTCGAAAACTTATCTTACATCCTACTGTCACAACTCTGCTCTGCTCCGTGTTAAAAGCGAATAATGTTACATTTCTATTTCACATCCTATCACCTATGTTAGATTTCTTTATCTCTATCTTACATTGAATAAGATCCCCAGTGAAGATAAGAGTACTATGCAAATGAGAGAATCAAAAATATTTAAAACAATGCAATGTAAAATAGTTCTAAAAGTATAAAAACGTTTTCAACATTTGAATGTGCTTATTTTAATATTATTTGCACCATTTCACCTTATCGTTTTTTCAATTTAAATTTTTCCAAATCTGGAGCAGCTCAATTCCTTCCATGAGATTGGATTGTTACCTCGATGACTCGTTAATTTAAGACTTCCTGAGATAAAAGTCTCAAAGAAATAGTGGTAGGTAATTGAAAAAATATTTTGGTTTTTAATTGTATTAAGAAAGTATTTGTACATTCAACGAACTTATGAATGAATGAATAAAGTAATAATACAAAGATTATTTTAATGTTGTTATCCTCATTATTTGTGAACTAAACTATCAACTTGAAAAGTTAAGCGTTTCTTCCTTTTCAGGATTCTGCGAACTCCTCCACTTGGAACAATGAAATTTGGGAAATGAGGCACTCCAACAGGAGCGGAAACCGTTCGGGAAAAGGGACTCATTGCTGGAAGGAGAGTCAAAGCGCCAAGGAGAAGAGCTCCTTTGTTTATCAAGCCACGATAATCTTGTCTAGTTTTGGGTTCTTCTCTCAGACTTCCTCTGAAATCTGCCAATGGATTGTTTTGGAAGGGTTGTTGGAAGTTTGGATGGGACTGAGCAATTGGAATGAGTTGTCTGTGTTGAAGCATTGGAGGTGCAGGGTGAACAGGAGGTGTTCCTAGCAGGTTTAAAAGGTCAGGATTTGGATTATTTGAGGGAAACTGAGAATATGGATGATTTTGAAAAGCTGGATTGTCTCGGTTTGCTCCAGGTGGAGGTAAAAATTTAGCCAAATGCGCTTGAAAACCTGTTGGTGGCTTTGGCTTCTCTAAGAATAAATTCTGAGGTTGAATTATGACCGGAAGTAGGTTGTGGAGCTGGCACTGGAGCATTTTGAAGCGGTTCTTCAGAAGAACTTTGAGAAGTTGTTGATATCTGATGAACTACATTCGGAACTTGGACGAATTCTGTGACTTGCTTCGTAACTGGAATGGTTTGGAGGGTGATTGTCGTATGGAATTTATCTTCTGGAGGGGAAGGTTTTGGAGAAAGGGAAGAGGATGGAGGTGGAGGACCATAAGATTGGGGTGGCATTTCTTCAGGATGGGATTGAGATGGAGGGGATGGCGGTCCGTACGAAGGTGAAGGACTATCCTCTGACTGAGGTGGAGCCGGTCGCTCGTAAGTTAAGGAAATCGTCTCGGCAATGGAACCTTTTCTTTGATTTCGTCTTCTTTTTTGAAGATTTTTTGGATTGGAGAATAGCTGACGATGTCTGAAGCCTTTTCTACTCACTTTGATAACCTTTTTCGAAGATTCAGGCTCCCCGGATGGTTGATAACCTCCGGAGCTGTTATTTCCCCCTTCGCTTTCTTCACTTTCGTCTTCATTTCCACCAGGAGGGGGAGTAATTGAAGGGAAACCGTCTCCTCCGCTTCCGCCAGGAGGTCTCTGATTATTATTACCTCCGTTTCCATGATTGCTCCCTCCGTGATTTCCGTTACTTCCTCCGGATGATGTATTCCAACCATTGTCACTAGATCCTCCTCCAGATGAGCCTCCGTTGTTATTCCCTCCATGATTATGATTATTATTATTGTGATTCCCGTGGCCGTGATTATGATTTCCTCCATTTCCATGATTATGCCCGTGCCCATGGCCATTTCCACCTGTTCCTGCATTACTGTCTTCATCTCCATTTCCATTGTTATTCGCTCCGTGATTATTATTATGATTCCCGTGGCCGTGATTATGATTTCCCCCATTTCCATGATTGTGTCCATGTCCATTTCCCCCACCTCCACCGCTTCCTTCGTGACTGTCTTCATCTCCATTTCCGTTATTATTCCCTCCATGATTATGATTATTGCCGTGACCATGGTGGTGATTATTTCCTCCATTCCCATGATTATGTCCGTGATGATGACCTCCTCCACTGCTCCCACCGCTTTGGTTATTATTTCCACTTCCTTCATGGCTGTCTCCGTCTTCATCACCTCCGTTATTTTGATTATTCCCTCCATGATTATGATTATTGCCGTGGTGGTGATGATTTCCTCCGTGATTATGCCCGTGTCCATGATTATTACCAGTTCCGGTATTGCTTCCATTAGTGTCCCTCATCGTCTCCGTCACTCCCTCCATTATTATTCCCTCCTGAACCTCCACTTCCATGGTTATGCCCGTGGCCATGGTGATGATTGTGACCTCCACCGCCGTGACTGTGCCCTCCAGAGCCATGATTGTGATTTCCATGTCCGTGATTATGATGGCTTCCGCTCATACCTGAACCTCCTTCATCTCCGTCGTTTCCATCGCTGTTTCCTCCACTGTTATTTCCTCCATGATGATGATGACCTCCATGGTTATTGCCGTGTCCATGCCCATGATGATGCCCTCCACTTCCCCCTTCATTTCCATCCTCGTGGTCTTCCCCATCTCCGCCTGCATTATTATGATTATGATTATGATTGTGGCCGTTATCATTGTCGTTATTCCCGTGATGATGATGTTGATGGCTAGGTCGGCTCACTCTTCCGCTTCTCCATCTCCTCCCTCCAATTCTTCGAAATCTTAAAGAGCTCCTCCATCCCCAACCATTTCCTCCGTCGCCACTTCCACCGCTGCTTCCCTCCTGTTCTGATTGAGATGGAGGGGCACTAGTCGGTCTCGGGCGGTGATGATGATGACCGTGGTGATTGTGGCTGTGATTATGATGGTGATGCCCAACTCGGTTCAAATCGTTTAGATGATAATGATAGTGAACTTCTTTCTCATTTTGTCTCTGAGAAGATAACGGAATTAACAACTCTGGAAGTCTTCTATTTTGGAACTGGAACGAGTACGATGAAGAAGCTGAAGACGAGTCGGTTTCCAAAGCCCCTTGATTTGGAAGTTGATCAAATAGAGATCCTGATTGGGGTGGAGCTTGAGAAATAGCTTCATTTTTTGAAGGTTGAGAAGAAGAAACGATGAAGCTTCCTAGTTTAAACAGTGAAGACTTTGATTTGGAGGGGGACTGTCTTTGAAAAAGGGTGGGAGACGAAGAAGAAAACGCTCCATTGTCTGGAAGCTGGTCAAATAACGACTGGCCACTTAAACACGGACTGATAAGGTAACTTAAATGGAGGAAAATTAATATTTTAAACTTTACTTTCTGCTCCCTTCCCTCCATCGTCGAGTTTTTATTTCAACTGAGCTTTCAAAGACGAATCAAAGATTTAAATTTTTAAAACTTGTTTTTAAAAAGAAAAACTGAATGAATTTTGCTTGTTTGGTCCACCTCTTCTTCACCTCATTACCTTATCTATTGTGTTTACCTTATCTTTTGACAAGCTGGCTTTTATATGAAAAGGAAACTCATTTTAATTTGACATGCTACAGAGAAAAAGTTTTTGAAGCGCGTGTGGGATGAAGAGTAAGCAATGCTGTTACAAAATGTCATTTTAATCTCATTAGTGTAAGAAAGGGTGACAAATTTTTAAAACCGGTCAGATTGTTGTAAAAACAAAGTATTTTTTATTTCCTGTTCAAACTGCTGCAGTTCAAACAATTGTTTCTAATGTGAATGTCTTGTGAATGGATTTTTCGTGTTTTTAAAGCTCTTTTAAGAGAGTGAAGGAGAGAAAATGTAGGTCAGTTTTTCCTTTCTTTAGTAAACGCTGATGTTTACTTCTGGTCAAGCAAGATTATGATTTCAAGATTTTTATGCAGCAGAAATTACACAAATGCAATTCTTATTTGGCTTTGTAGTGTTTTTAAATCGGATTAGCTTTCTGTCCAGTTCAATAAATTGAAAATCGATGAAAGGGGAAAGATTAAATTGCATAATATAAACGCATAACCCCTGACAAAGTTGCTAATGCATTCATCTAATAAATAATTGTTTATTAAATCACCCAAACTATGGATAAATTAATAAAATTAATCCATTAAAAATCATCCTGTCATAGATCAAAACACAAGGCATACCTGTAACAACTTTAAAAGTGCAAAGTTATGTAATTATGTTGGTAACCTAATAAATTAAATACATTTTTGGACTAAATAAAAATTAATTAAAAGTTTTGGAAAATTTTTAAAATAGAGAAGATTTCGAGTATTTTTGAACACGAGTTGCATTTGGGAAAAATAACATACCTAAACTAATGCAAATTATCATAAGACGGCATTTTCTTTATTTAAAAACAATTTGGTCACATTTCACGCACGTTTAACAGGATGCAAGCTAGACATATAAAGTACAAATACTACGCAGAATGAACTCACGTCATTTCTACTCAAAAAAACAAATCATTCATAAAAGCTAAAGTTGATTGTTTAAACGCTCATTCATTGTTTCATAAAATTTTTAGTTTTATCTTCATTTGTGACACGCTTTGTATCTAAAGCATTTTTATTGCATTTATGACGCAAATTTAAAAACTCTGCTAATTACCACTCTCTGTGATGCAAGTTTCATTTTAATTTTAGTAACTTTCTGAAGAAGCTAAAAATGAAAGGAATTAAAGGAACGCTTGGGATTGTCCTGCTAATTGCCATTTTATCCTTCGCAGTTGCAGACGAGGCCGAGAATTCTGCTGAACCAACAAATGAAGGAAAGAAAGACGGGCACAGCGGTCGCCACCGTCATAGACATCGTCACAGGCACAGGCATCGTGGAAAACGGTCTTTACTAGCCCCCAATGGCACTAATAATGAAGTTTATCCTTATCCAATGAGCGAAGGTAAAATTTATCTAATTAAATTAAATTAGAATTAACGACAATTGTTTAATTAGGTTCTGGTGGAGGACTCCATTACGCAATTGTTGACGAACCTTCTATTGAGCAAATACTTGGATTTGTTCAGCTTAACAAGACGGATTCACATGAAAAGAAGCAAAATGTAACCGGAAGTTAATTTTGTATTTTAAATAGATTTTTAATTGAAATTTTTTAAACAGGAGGAAGAGCTATGCTCGTATAAGTCCAGAGTTGAAGACGGAATCCGAAGAGCTTTGAGGTTTTACGAAGCCCATTTGGAAACGCAAGGGGAGACGGGAGCGGCAGGTTTGGCTTTTGTGAATGGGGTTGGGAGAAAGCATGGAATTGACTTGGGAAAGTCCTTTCCAATACGAAGAGTTTTGAGGTTTTACGAAGCCCATTTGGAAACGCAAGGGGAGACGGGAGCGGCAGGTTTGGCTTTTGTGAATGGGGTTGGGAGAAAGCATGGAATTGACTTGGGAAAATCCTTTCCAATCATGGAATGGGTTGAGAAATTATGTGAAAATGTTCCAATTAAAGAAGGTTTGCATAATAACTTTAATTTAAATGGGTAATTATTTAATGAGAAATTTTTTAGATATTGGCTTCTGCTTTGAGTACGTTAAAGCATTTGGGACAATAGGAGAAGGGAAATTTACAAGGAAGGAGTCTTTTGTTTTGGAGAAAGCCGCTGAGAAATATCAGGGCCGGATTGGACAAGAAAAGGAAGTTCTTTTCGGAGAGGTGAACGCGGCTTGTTTGGGAGCGCTCCTGTTGAGATGTGAAGTCCCGCATGTTTGCAATCGCGTCTTGTTTGATCCTGAGCCGAAGTCCCAATACATGTTGACTCATCAACTTCTGCATAGAATGCTTGCCGAAAAGGTTAAAACCGTTAAATTTAACTAACTATACTGTTAATTACCTAAAGTTTTGGTTTTAGATGGAGTGCTTGAAAGATAAAAGCAAATTTGTGCAACCGGAAGTGGATCTTGAGCTTTGTGCGAAAATGTACAGTGAAGCAAAGTACATTGCGAATTTAGGAGGAAATGTGCCGATTACTTTGCTTCGGGATTTATTTGCTGAGCAAAGTAATTAACCAATTGGGAATTTATTCTGAAAATTGAGATGATTAATTTGTCTTGTTTTTAGTTTTCTTCTGCGGACAAATCGGATTCGACAGTTTTCTTCGTGTTGACTGGCTCAAGAAGGTTCTTTCGTGGCAGAGTCAAAGTGAATACGGATGCTTTTTACAAGAAGATCCTTTGTCTATGGACATTGACGAAGTGCCGAGGAAACTGACTAAAGAAGAGATTCGCCAAGGGAAGGGGACAATTGAAGTGTGCGAGACGCATTTTACTTCCGTTGGGTTATCTACCTTGGGGACTTTTTGGGACTACATGGAACAAAACTGTTCATAATTTAAAGATAATTTAATGCTAAAATAAAAATAGTAACAGCAGTTTATCCTAAAAAAATGTAAAATTTATCGTTTCCTTTTATTTTCTGATTAAAATTGTATCAGTATCACATTGCTTCCGTACAATAATATCGGGTTTTTAATAAATCTAATGAAAGATTGGGTTATTGTCTTGAAAAAAAAGTCTATATTTATCACTGAACAAACCTTTTTTAAAATTAAACAAAGCATATACAAACATGAGCAGCTTATTAAATATTGACAACTCACGTATTAAGCGTAATTTTCACCCACAAATCAAATAAAATCTTGAAAGCTCGATAAAAATCACAAAAGTACAAATTAACAACATGAAGGATTGTAATTAACATCTGTGCATGATTGGTAAAGTACGATTAAAATTGACCTCATTTAAAGCAACACAACAAAGTTGAAATAAAACTATCCTCATCAAGACTATTTTCATTAGTGCTTGGGAGAATGTTGAGGGTATTATTTTTTGCACAATATCCTACATCATAAACCCTCCCGTTTTTTAACTGCATTGGCATCACCATATCGTAAACCGTTGCGTGAAAGGTTGAATAATAAACTGACATAACAAACAGTCCGGTAATAAACAATGAATAATCTCCTAAAACAAGCATTCCCGGGGTTACCCCGTTGGGTGTTATTTCAGTCACGAAAAGTTTTACCTCGGGGGCCAAACTAACAAACCAAATCCCTAAGAGGACAGAATCCTCGATTAAGAATATTAAATAAAATAAACATCGACATTTGTTATGACGTAGTTTTTCTTCTTCTATTTTGAAATATGCAAAGAGATAGACAAAAGCTGGGCAAATTGCTGTGGGGATGATTACGAAATCTCGAAGTAATTTACACAGTCCCTTGCAGTTCACTTCCTTGTCCAGGTGGAGTTTTCTACAGGTTAGGCAAATTGCCGTTAGTACATAGTGTATCCAGCACATCAAAATCTGTAAAAATGCAAAAATTAAGCCAATTCTAGTTTTCACTTTTACTTAAATATATAGCCTCTTACGATTAAAACGGGGTGAATACTTCCAAAAGCTGCAAGGGCAAAGACTCGTGCACCTAAATACAATTGTGGTGTTATAATATTGAAGAATATATAATTTTAAAATTAAAAACTTACTTATAGTACAAAGGAACCAAACAAATTGTAAACCCGAACCGAAAAAAGTTTTCCATTCTGACTGACGACCTTCTTCAATAGTTTTCGGTAACAATTCTCGGTTATAGGAAACTAAACTCCAGGCAATTCCCAATAGAGAGAATCCAACGCTCAAAAATTGTGCTAAATATTACAAATGTATATAGATCGGTTACATAATTTAATTACAATTGTGAATTTCTTACCGTGTTGAGTATCAAACAATCCTGGAAACTTTTCTACTTCACCGGTAATTAAAATATAAAGTTGGAGGGTGAGCTGTGGGGCGGATTCACTAAATGAGGTGAATACTGAAAGGAGATTGGCGTGTCTATAGGCTATTAAGTATTTTTCAATATCTTTTTGGTTTGGTTTTTTAGTAATTCGGCTTTTACAACCGATAAAAGAAAGCTTCGGCGTATCTAGAAAAAAAAGATTAATTGTTTTAAACTTTTTATTAATTGTTAATAGTACAAAAACAATTTTAAGCTACCTGGTCAAAGGGGAAAGTTGAAACATGGAAAAGGTCAATATCGTCAGTAATTTTTCACAAGAACCCTTTGCACTACCTTGGTTGTCACTTTTTGACTTGTTTCTGTCAAGAAGAAAGAAATAGCATGTAAGTCAGTTATATTTAAACTTGTTGCTTTTTCTACTTACATCCAAATACTCACTCCCGTCATCAACAAAGCCGGAAGTATTAGGCAAGCCAAAGTGTACCAGAAATAGGCAATGAATCCGTTTACGTAATAGGAATAAACTAAATTTACATCTGAGATCACATCTGAAGCATTCAGGATGAAAGATAGTGTTAAACAAACCAAGGAAAAAACTGTTGGTAACGGTAAATCAATAGTCTCTTGGGTATTCACTTCTTCAATATTTTCTTCCCCCAAAGGTCTCACTGTGGAATCTTGCTCCTCGTTTTTAACTGGGTCAACAATTTTTATAGCCATTTTTGCAAGTTAACAATCACAATATTTTGAAACCATAGATTAACTTGATAAGTTAGTTGGGTGGAAATTAAAAAATCTTTCAAAATTACTGAAATAAAAGAATCTCGAGCTTATCATGCATGACTCATCTTTTGTTACTGGAAAAATACAGTACTTTGCCGCTTAAGAAAAGCGTAACGGAGAAGAGGCAAAACTGCACTGATGCAGAAAAAGGATTGAAGCATTATTACTATCTTGTCTTATGCAAAAACCTTGTCTGTAAGAAAACCGGCATAATAATCCCACTGCATTATAAGATGCACCTTACGTAACGTACATTATCTTGTCTTTAGAAAATTCAATTTGACAAGTGAGCTTTACTTAATACTGAATGTGTTGCGACTGCACTTGTTGCGTTGGGCTGAAAAAAAGGAGAAAGGAAAAGAGCTTCTTATATATCTTCATGAAAATGATGCATCACTGACCTTCTTCTTAGAACTCAAGATTTTTGACAAAGACGTGCACGTGCATTTTATATGAAATATAGAGCATTAGGAAGGAAAAAGTTTAATGATGAAAATTTAAAAATCGTGATTATTTTGTGCAATGTAAATTCATTGACTTGAACCTAGCCGATATAAAGGAAATCAAGAAACTGAGGAGTTAAAATGAAAAAACTCTTCTTTTTTGCAAACTTCATAATTTTAAGATACTTTTGAATATTATTCCTCTACATTTTGTGGATGGGATTGGGAGAAAGCATGGAATTGACTTGGGAAAGTTATTTCCAATCATGGAATGGATTAATAAATTATGTGAAAATGTTCCAATTAAAGAAGGTTTGCATAATACCTTTAATTTAAATGGGCAATTATTTAATGAGTTATTTTTTAGATATTGGCTTCTGCTTTGAGTACGTTAAAGCGTTTGGGGCACTAGGAGAAGGGAAATTTACAAGGAAGGAGTCTTTCGTTTTGGAGAAAGCCGCTGAGAAATATCAGAGCCAAATTGGACAAGAAAAGGAAGTTCTTTTTGGAGAGGTGAACGCGGCTTGTTTGGGAGCGCTCCTGTTGAGATGTGAAGTCCCGCATGTTTGCAATCGCGTTTTGTTTGATCCTGAGCCGAAGTCCCAGTACATGTTAACCCATCAACTTCTGCACAGAATGCTTGCCGGACAGGTTAAAACCGTTAAATTTAACTAACCATACTGTTAATTAACTAAAGTTTTGATTTTAGATGAAGTGCTTGAAAGATAAAAGCAAATTTGTGCAACCGGAAGTGGATCTTGAGCTTTGTGCGAAAATGTACAGTGAAGCGAAGTACATTGCGAATTTAGGAGGAAATGTGCCGATTACTTTGCTTCGAGATTTATTTGCGGAGCAGAGTAATATTAATTATCTTGGAACAAACAATACATTCAACCCCGTAACTCCTACTTTTCCCGTTCAAGTACCTTACGACTTCAGTTTTTATTCGGAATGATTACTTCTAACTTATCGTTTATACGAAGGAAAATACACATAAAACCATGAGAAACCACAAAAATACAACACATTTGGCTGTTTTATTAAACTTGTCATCAATCTGGCGGAAATACATAAAAAAACGTAAACTAATGGAAGGACAACTAACTTAACTATTTGCATTGTAATTGTTAAAAATAGAAAAGATGAGGAATTCATTTTAAAATACTAAAATTAACAGACAAACACAGTAAAAATTACAAATAGTTAATCCAATTAGATAGAATTTAGCGGGTTTCCCCTAGTGGGGTTTAGTTTTCTTGTTAAACTCTCTCGCTTTGACTGTTACATATTTACATTGCGAGCTACATCCCCCTCCCAAAAATCCTGGAGTATCGGCTCTTTCAAAATCGCGGGATTTATCAACAATTTTTAATTGATTAGGTGCTGAGATTAAATTCTCCGGGACAGAGCTGCAAGGCAGGAGGGTAATCTGGTTCAGGAACGGCCAGGTTTTCAAAACCGTGGAAAAGTTTTCTTCGTCGAAGACGATCTCAAAAGTTGTCAAGGATGGTGCCACATTCCCCAATAACTGAATGGCTTCGGAAGTAAAATTGCTGTGGAAATGGAAATGCTTCAAATGTGGAAGTAACAACTGTTCTGGTACTGCACCCTTTTTCTTCTTTCCTTGAATGTCTTCAACTTGGAGCTTCCTCTTTACCCATTCTTCCGCAACAATCCTTCCCGTTTCAAACCAAAACTCTTTAAATTTTTCATTTGCCGGAGACTTCCAAAATCAAAGGAGACCAGTCGATCACGAAACTTCCAGTATTCAAGGCAAAGCCTCAACCGAGTCAAATTTGGAAACGTTGTCCACCCGCCATCTGTCAAGTCCAGTGGACGCTTCAGAATCTGTCCTCTTCGACAGCAAATGAACAGTTCCAACCTAGTCAGGGACTCTTGGTTTTGATTCAAAACATTCGCCAAAGCGTTGTTTTCGTTTGGATAAGGAAAGCAAATCCTCCAGTTCTCCAGGGATAGAACAAGACTCTTCAAAGAAGGGCGGACAGTTTGCACGTAGGACTCCAAAGCTTCAATGTCTGCACCGCCACGATAATCATGATTATAAAGCAAACCCAAGAATTCCAATTTCCTGTTTGAGCTTTTTGCTGCCTCCAGCAATCCCCTAAATTCATCTTTAATCCAAACGTTCTGCAATGAAGTTTTAAAATTATTAATTGATTTTATTAAATATACAATTATAGCGCGCTAAAATGATTACAGTTTTAATTTACCTTGAGATTAGGAAAGATTTTTAATAACTTTTCAAACCGTTCTTTCGCATCCCATAGAAAAACAGGGCCGGAGATGTGATGGCCTTCTACACTGTCAAAGATGTGCGTCCCCATTGATATAGTTTCCAAAGGTGAGTTTTGAACCGCCAAAGCAGCCTCATCTTCTTCTTCAATCACTCCAAACTCCATTCTTTGACCGTGTTTTACATACCACCGATAAGGATCCAATTCCAATGTTTTCAAGTTCGGGCAATGCTTTGCAATCCATTGAATTCCAGCTATGGAGGTGTTTGTTGACTTCACTGCGCATATTCCGAGGTCCAGGAAGGTGGCTTTGGAGAAGAAGGGAGTCCAAAGGATTTGCGTTTTAGCCGTAGCCGGAAGCGGGTACATTTTACCCACGCCAACAGAATTACGTGGATAGCGGAAGTTCCGAAAGGGTTTGTCCAAAGCCCTGAAAACTTTTCCTTCATTGTCTTGCGGGTTAAAACTGTCAGATGAACTTTCCAGGTAGGTCTGTAAATTAAAAACCTTCATTAAAAACTGCTTTTACGATTAGTTGAATAAATTTTAATTTTTATACTCACCGTCACCAACGCTTCAATGACTTCCCTTGTGAGGACCAAAACAGCTTTGCTCCTCCACTTTTCCAAACTTTCATCCCTCCATAATTTACTCAGAGCACGGACACTCTTCAAATCCTCGAATTCTTCAAGGTTGTCACAAATTGTCCTCACAATCTAAAATAAATAATCAATTATCACTTCTACATTAGCAAAAATTAAAGTTTAAAAGGTTAATTATTTTTCAATTGTTTTATTACCTGTGGAATATCCAACGGATTCAAGGTCGGTTTAACAGTAGAATCCATTTCCAGTTGGCTATTCTTCGAAGATGGCTTCATTCTTTTTGTAGACGACGGTTGAGGATGGCTGGCTGATGACGATGATTGGGCCATTGACGAAGTTATAGATTTCCGCTTTTTAACTGAATCTCCCATCTTTTCAGTTTTTAAAACTTTTACTTCTGATTTTTAACTTTTTCAACACTGATTAAATATCTGACAAAATAATTATTTCGAGACGAACGAAAATCTTAAGTGAACTCTTCAAAGCCAAGTGAGAATATGATGGATTTTCAACTTGAAAATAAACAAGTTTAATCGTGTTTGCGTAATCACGCCAGAAACTAAAGTTCAAATAAGTCTCCTGCGCGTATTACTGAATACTTAATTATGTGTTTTAAAAGGCCCTGAAGCTATTGAATGATATGCTAATGCTTTGGTAGAAAAGCAAAGTTAAAAAGGACTTTCGTGTTGATGAACTTATGCAAATACAAGGCAAGGAAACGTTTCTTTCTTGTAAAAAGATTTTTATAAAAAATATTTTTGCATAATACTTTTTTAGAATTATCTGATAAGATTGTTATTATTTAATGCAAATGCTAATGTAAATCTCGTAAATTTGATTAATTTTTGCTACTGTACAATAAATATATATGCTTTACCGAATAAAATCAGTTACCTTACAGCAAAATCAAAAAACAATCAGGGACATTTACATTTTTAAAATATTTATTTTAAAATTCATCAAACAGAAGCATCAAGCTAATTCAACATCGTAATTTTTAACCAGTGATTCGAATTGCAAAAATTAATAGCATTTATGTATGTAAGGTCATGATTAAAATTAGTGTGAGATTGTACTTGTACTAGATAGATGACATAGTTTTGTTAAAAACGATTTTCAACTAATTGTCATACGAGAGATTATTAGTTTGTAAGAAATGGTGGTGGTGAAAGCAAACTCAACGAGGTTTGGGTAGTTTAGAAAACCTTTTTTCTTGATGATTTAAATAATCCACATTCTCAAAAAACTTAGTTGAAGCAATTTGATAATCCCGAGACCTGTCCAAAATGTAAAGCTCCGGTTTGATTTGTTTCAGCTTAGCAACCAACTTATTTCTGACTTCACTACAAGGAAGAAGAGTAACTTGCTCAAGGCCCTGCCAAGTCTTCACAGCAGTTGAAAAGTTTTCCTTGTCGAAAACAATCTCCAAAGTTTTCAACCCTGTCGCAATCTTCCCCAACAACAACAGCTTTGGATGTGAAGTTGAAGTTGCTGCGGAAATGGAAATGCTCCAAGTCCGGAAGTGATATTTCCTCTAGCGGTTCACCTTTTCTTGTCTTTATCTTTCCTTGAACATCTTCAATTCCAAGTTTCCTCTTGACCCATTCTTCAGCAACGTTCACTCCCATCTCAAGCCATTTCAACTTTTTCATGCACCGCAGACTTCCAAATTCAAATCGTATCAGCTTTGCCCGGAATGTTTTATAATCCAAGCAGAGTTTTAAATGAGTTAAATTCGCAAATGTTGCATTTCCTCCGTTTGATAAGTCAAGACAGTCAATAGAACGATTCTGTACCCCAGAATATTCACATTCAAGATAAAACTCCGTCAAATTCTCCTTAACTAACCCCAACCCAGTCACCAGAGTGTTTTCTTGGTTCAGATAAGGAGGAAAGCATCACCAGGGATCCATCACAAGGACAAGGCACTTTAGCGGAGGACGAACTGTTTCCAAATATGTTTTAAACACTTGAGGGTCAAGTTCGTATTCGAAAAGAGAGACTTGCACTGTCCTAGGTAAAATATCCAGAGATTTAAACCGGTGCCCGGATGTTTGTGCTGCTTTTATCATCGAAGTAGGATCTGCCTGGGTCCACAAACTCTGCAATAATTAAATATTAGTTAAAATTCAATTTAATCTATCAATTATTTCGCAATTTAGTAGAAATAATGACAGATATTTCCTGTCATTTCATTTTTACCTTTAGGTTAGGGCAGGTCCTTAGTAATTCCTGGAATCGTGTGACGCAGACATTGTTTCCAAGTTGGGGGCAATGACTTCAACTACTTCATTGTCTATGGCGTCGCTAATCTGTCTTTGATACCGATAAGGATTGAAGTCTAGATTCTCTAGTTCCGGACATTGTCTAAGGATCCCTCAGGTCAAGGAAGGTAGCTTTGGAAAGGAACTGTTCCCAGAGGATCTTCAAAGGACTTTCTTCCCCAAAGTGTTTTTGTAGAGGAGGATGTGTCTTGTCCCCTTTCGCATGTTCTTCAATTCTTTTGTGACCAAAGCGAAAGTTCTTGAAAGACTTCTCTAACAACTTGAAGAACTCCAGGACGTTTTCTGCTGCGGCATCTGGACCACCCTGTTCTTCACCTTGGTTTGGATCACCACCACCTGTTTTAATCAGATAAGCCTGTAGAGAAAAAGAGAGGAGAAAACTTAGGTATTCACAGGAATGAACATGTCTAAATTAATATCTGCTGTGTATCATTTGATTATTATTTACCTTAATTAATGTCTGAATGACTTCATCCCTCAAAACTAAAACAGCACTACTCCGCCATTTCCTCAAACTCTCATCCCTCCACAATTTACTCACTTGACGCACATTCTTCAAATCATCCACCTCGCAAAGATTGTTAGAGATTATCTTCACATTGTAATTGTTTTAAACCAGTTTTATTTTGATTTTTCTTGCTGTAAAGACCAATCAATCATTGATTAATTAACCAATTGGGAATTTATTCTAAGGGATGATTAATTTATTTCGTTTGTTTTTAGTTTTCTGCGGGCAAATCGGATTTGACAGCTTTCTTCGTGTTGACTGGCTCAAGAAGGTTCTTTCGTGGCAAAGTGAAAGTGAATACGGATGCTTTTTACAAGAAGATCCTTTGTCTATGGATGGACTATTTAATTCATTTTTAAAGCGTTTAGAAAGCGACGCTGCTGATAATAAATGCATTTTTTTGTATCATATTGCCCCACATCTTTCGTACAAGTTTCGCGGGAGTTTAAAGAAGGATTGTCCACGTGTACGTTTGCGCCCAAGGCAGGTGATTTTATCCAAGTCCCAAAGTCAATTTTGTTTTCCACCGACTTCCCACAACTTCCACTTCAAAAGTTTCCAAAAGTCATCCAGAACGGTTTAAAATAGCTTTAATAAAGGTAATTAGTGATTTTAATTATTTTTACGGTTTAAAAAGCACTTTTCTTTTGTCCTTTTAGTTAGATGAATCCAATTTTTTTAAAGTTATTTAATTTGTTTGAATTTCAGAGGAAATTGGGATAATCTCGTTTGAGGTGTCATCATGGACAATGCAGGCAGTGAAGGAGCATCTTCATCTTCAGAACCCTTCAGGATCCGGGCTCAGGGGCTAGATGTCACTGACAAGTTTACTTGTATGGTCTGTTTAGAACTTCCAAAGAAGGCTATTTACCAGTGCAAAAACGGACACTTTTTTTGTCAAGAGTGTTATGATAACCCGCTTTTGATCACCTGTCCATGCTGTCGATGCAAGCTTCCTACTGGCTACAATCGGATTCGGAACCTTATGGGGGAAAGGTTTTTGGACGAAGTTGTCCAAGTGGAGTGCCCCTTCAAGGATAATGGCTGTGGGAAGAAAATGCCCAGGAACTTGGCTGAGTCAGCATGCTGCAGGATGCTCTTACAACTTCCAAAAGTAATTTTTAAAATTAATTTGAATATATTTTAGCATGAAAGCAAAATGTTTAAATGATAATGACGAAAATCTTTTAAATTCCAAAAACTAGATTTGGAAACTTTGTGAATCTGTGTAAAAAGCTGGGCTATCCCAACTGCAACTATGAATTGAACAAGGGAACTACCGCCATGGCCATTCAGCACTTCCAAACGGAGCACGGTTTCCGGGTAGCCACATCGGCGCAATATCAATTGGAACTGGAAGATTTTAAAAGGACAGTGAACCTACGAGCTTCCTCCCATATTTGGACTCCACTCATTGCAAAGCTGCCTGAAGGTCACGGTCACGTTCTCCTTGTGGCAATGATCAACCAAACCGAAGATTTTGCTTGTCTTTCCATTTGGTTGCCTGACTCCAGTTACTACAATCCTTTCAGGATTCAACCTCCAGTCCAAGTTGAGTTTGCTGTGACAACAAGGGAGTCTTTAGAACGTTGCAAGCTAGTTTTTCTCCAGACTCCAATATCAATTGCTGAAAGTGCAAGATTGGAAAGTATTCCCTGCTCAATTCGGGCAATGGTTTTAAAGGAATATATGCGAGAAGAAGAAAAAATGAGGATTATCATCAAACTTTTAACAGTTCAAAATAAAGTTGGTTTGAGGACTCTCTACTGTAAAATCAATCCTCCTTTGCCAACTTTTTTCTCAGCAGGAGCAATTGAAAAGGGTAGAAAATGGTTGGAAGAAGAAGAAGCCAAGTCTAAGCTAGACAGAGATAACCTCTGGGAGTTTCTCTTCAGCCTTTTTGATAAGCCAAGCAAGCCAGAGGGATATAGCTACGAAGAAGTCGACTATGTCAAGGGGCAGTCGCTCCTTCTTGTTCTGCGTCAGGGTACTGTCGCCCAGTTAAACTTTTTAAAAAGCAGAGGGCACAACTTAAACTACGTTGGATGTTGTGGAGGAACCACTTTGGAGTACGTACTCAAGACGGAGGCTGTTAAAAACATTGCACTGGAGAAACTTAAAATTCTTGTCGATGCCGGGGTGGACTTTAGTAGCCTCAACAATTCCAACCAGGGCTTACTTCACCTCGCTTCACGCTTTGGCACTGAGAATATAGTAAAATATGTTGTGGAGGAACTCAAGTTGGACGTTAACTGTTTGGATGAATCTGGTCGGACTCCACTCTTCTACGCTGGGCTAAATGAGGACAAAGGATGTGCCATGAAGATTACTCAATTGCTTTTAGAGCACGGTGCAGACCCTGCAATTAGGACTGACACAGGAAGTAGTCTGTTACAACTAGCAAAACCTACTTATAAAAGGAAACTTGGAGAAATCTTGCGTTTGCATCGAGCCAGTAGCTCCAACAGAAAGAATTGAATTGCGACTTATTTTTCCATCCGCATTTATTAATTATTTATGATTTTGACTTATTTTGATAAACAAATACGAGGCACGGCGTTTTGGTGAAGATTTTGTCATAATGTTGCAAGATTAGAAATAATAAAAAATTAACTTGTTTGAAAATGAGAACTTTTAATGTTACAACATTATATAATTCTAACCTGGTAAGCATAAAAGTGGCATCCAACGGTCTTACATTTTATCTTTACTTCGTTTGCTACTCTCTAAGGTTTCTATCCGCCCCACTTACTTCTTCTGTCACTCAAGCTCATCTAAACTCTGAATAAACAATACAAATCTACGCGAGACTTTTACTTCCTTTGCAAAATATTTAGTGGAAAACTTCCTAGAAAATTGAGTGTAGATTTGCAATTTAAAGCTATTTTAATCTTCCCTTTCTACCTTTCTAACTTCCATTTGCATATTGCATGCAACTTTGGCCTTGGCATATAAGCAATTGAACCTGGGCCTGCTTCTCTGATTCTTTTCCATTCAAAAAAATATACAAAAAGGTTCGAATTTTCATCGCATTTTTCCCCAACTTGTGCAAACTGAGAAAAAAAGGTTTGGAAAAGCTGCAGCCATTTTCCATCACCCTTGAACCTCATACCTGCTTCTTTATCTGCTCGTTTACCTGTTCGGACCTAAGTTAATGTTATCCTGTCAGTTTCAGGTTTGGTCGTGTTTTGTTCAAAAACATATTTTCCGACAGATTCACACACATTTTGTTCGCTGCTCAATCCAATCCTCAAATCTTCCTTTTCTTCTTTAAAAGTATTTTTTGAAAAGATTATTCAACAATTAAGTAAACTACAAAAGAAAGAAATAGTAAAAAGGTAATTAAAGTAAATAATTAATTTTGTGGGATTTCTACCTTTTTAAAAGTACTTTTTCTTTAGATTTAGACCAAAAGTAACTTTTGTTTAATTTGTGTGCATAGTAAAGGGAATTGCTGTGACAATCTCAACCTTTAACGGGCTATCATCATCATCATGGACATCAAAGGAAGTATCAAAGCTGGAGAAAAGGATGTTATCGACAAGTTCCGCTGTCTCAGATGCAAGGAACTCCCAAAGGAGGCAATTTACCAGTGCAAAAACGGACACGTTCTTTGCCACGAATGTCATCGTATTTTGCATACATGTCCTAGTCCAGGTTGTAAAAGTTGGATTAATAA
>JAANSO010000786.1:0-23184 GCA_036507315.1 Lepidocyrtus fimetarius
TATCCTGCTCCGTAATAATCTAAAACACAAAGAATTATACAAGAAAAGCGCTATGCGGAGCATTACCGCTACAGTGGAAGGACTTAAATGTAGTTCGTCATCACCCGAGTCCGGAGGAACTTGTGAATGTGACACGGGGAAATTTTTTGACATGGCTAAAAAATCCTGCGTAAACCTCGCAAACCAAACTTGTGAAAATTGGGAAAGTTGCATTACAAACTCAGAATGTCGTTGGGTAGCTGATTTAACCGGGGCGAGGAACTTATGTTCTTGTATGGATGGTTACGAAGTTTCAGTAAATGGAACCTGTATAGGTGCTCGTCCTGGACCGACTTGTTCCACAGATTGGACACAAAATTGTAATAAAGAAAGGGGACTCATTTGTAAAGATGGGAATTGTCAATGTAAATACGACCACTTCCAAGAATTTGATGAAGAACTGAAAAAATGCAAAACCAAAGTGAATGGACCATGTGATGACTCAATTCCTTGCGTTTCCAACTCCTTCTGTGGAAATATTGAAGAAAATGGAATGCAAAAACGTTGCCTTTGCAAAGAAAACTTTATCGAAGTAAATGGCCAGTGCTTGCTCACAATTGGACAAAGTTGTGATTATAACAATGAAAATTTAGAAAGATGTGATTCATTTGCTCCCCTTTTTTGCATTGAAGGAATTTGCAAATGCGATTTCCAAAAGGTGTATGACAAGGAATCAAAAACTTGTCGTGGTTTGGTTGGTGCAAGCTGTCATGAAATTAAATCACCCTGTGTAAATGGAGCATTTTGCGAAAGACAAAGGAGAGTTGCAATCGATAGAAAAGATGGAGAAAGTTTTAGTTTTTATTCAGGAATTTGCAAATGTAAAAAGGGTTGGAAAGTATCAAAAGAAGGACTTTGTATTCTGAAACAAAATTCAAGTATTTTACATGATCCAGACCACAATCCTAAGAAAGACGCAGCTTTTAAAAGTGTTAGATTTAGTCACGAAGAATCTGTGGATCCGCTGGATGTGGAACAGCCTGCGTTTGATTGATCTAATTATTGTACTAATAATTATTTTTTTAAAAGAACCAAACCAAATTAAACTGCATTATTAAATCGTGAATTTATATAATATTCTTGCTGTAATTTTGTTGTTTAGCTATTTCTTTAAAACTACTTGGCCAAAGAATAAATGTTAGTTTTAACTAGAATCCTTTTATATGCACGTGTACGTTGCGTGGTCGTTCAATTGATCTACCGCTTTCAAATGTGAAAAAGCCAATCCTAAGACGCCGAGACGACGTGAACTTATGAAATTCCTAAAACCCAAAACAATTCTGAGAAAATTTATATTTTTTGAATAGTTTATGAAGGCAAAATTGCAATTGCAATAATGAGAACTATTATAATCTAATGATAAAAAGCATATTTAAAAGTCAAATCTTAATAATCCAGGCGTAAATAAGCACGTCCAATCCCAATGGAAACCCCCATCATTCCCGAAATTCCTAACTTTGTTTTAAATTGAACATAATTAAATTAATCCATTTGGAAACGCCTTAAATTGACCAAAGATTCCAAGATGATTAATTTGGATAAATTCTTAATGCAAGTCATAAACTTCCGTGTTAACTCCTTAAAAATTTTGAATGCGTAGAAAAGGTTGGATTTTGCATTTTTTGCATTTCATATCTTGAGAAATATTAGGGAAATTCTTGATTAGGTCAAAAATCGACAGGAATAAGCGCGTTTCAACTTCAACGTTTGCCAAGCCTTGCATAAATTGAGATGCTGTAGTGGGAAATTAGAATCGTCAGATTTTTTAAAGTCGCGTGTTGCCGTGTTCAATGCAAAATGTAGATTTTATTTTATGCTTGTATGAATTAAGAAATATGACGCAAATCAAAGAAATTTTCTATGCATAACTTTAATTTCCTTCCGGCAGTAGATAATATGATGATGAGTTGAAGATGCACAAAAATTTGAAGAGTGAAATTCATTTTCCCAGCAAATTTGCATTTTAATAAGTTATTGCAATACAATACGTCATTTTATGTTTTAATGAGAAGTATTTTAACAAATTACAAACTTTTTGTTTGCATTAATTCTACAAGGTTTAAATACTACATACACACTAAACTGTCTAAACTAAAAAACTTTAATTGTCATTTAATTAACAAGACACTTCAACAGTTCGGATAGGTTTTTATATTCCTACCGAAAGGCAGACTATGGATAAATTACGCTTCGTTGCCTTTCTCAACAAGCTCAGATATTTACAAACTGGACAACATTTAAAATTGAAGGTTACCTTTCCTTTCAATAAATAAGAGACCAAAAATATACGAAACTTAAAATTACCCCTCCTGTCCTGTCACTCTCAAAAATGAAAAGAAATAAAAACTTAAATATTAAAAATGTGATGAGCAATTACTTAAATTAACAGAACTACGAAGGAAACTCATATCGGGGCGTGTTGAAACTGATGAGTTTTGTTTCCATTTGTTTCATATTTAATCCATGGCAACCTCCGTGGAAGTACTATTGGAACTGCCGTTTCTACTAGTGCTTGGAATATTCTCCAATTCTGTGGGGTGGTAACAAACCATCTTGTGCATGGTGAATCGATACAAATTGGAAAACACTTTCTGACACTCATGACAAGTATACTTTTCATCATCAGCGTGTTCCTCTTCCTCTTCTTCAACCTCTTCTTCCTCCGCTTCAATTTCATTCTTATTTCCCTCATCTTGCTGATCTGGATGCTTGTTTCTTTTATGTTTCCAAAGGCTTCCACGATAAGGATAAGTTTTCATGCATATTTCACAGGTATACCCTTTCGCATGGAAGGCCCTCATGTGTCGAGCCAGTCTTGAGATTGGAAGAACTCTTTTACAAATTTCGCAGTCAGTCCTTGCTTCCTTCTTCCTCCCGGAACTACTTAGGCTGGGATTGGCAAATTTTTCTTTGGAATGATTCCGTTTACCAATTTCTGACCGCTGTGAAGATAAATTGGAACAACTACTCTGCAATTTATGTTTTTTCCATCGACTATTGCTCCAAAATACTTTCAAGCATTTTTGACATTTGTTTGATTTTTCAAAATGCAAGGATTCTTTATTATAAGGCACTCTCCTTAACTTGACAGCAGGGTTGAAGTATGAACCGTTTGGGTGAAGATTGGCTATGTGCTTGTTTAAATTGGATTTTGAAGAGAAAGTCTTATTGCAATAGATACAAGTCTTGCTGTTGTTAATACTTTCCTCAAAGGATTTAACTTCCTTCACGGAACTACCGCTGATTGCCACCGCAGCGATGGTTTTTGATTTGCGTTCACTAATTTTTGGAAAGCGTTTCCTTAAATTGGGAGTGGTTGGTCTCATGAATGCAACTGGCTTTTTGATTATTGAAAATGCTGAAAATTCCGTATATTGAGTTAATGTTCAGGAAATACAAGAAATACGAATTACATTATGCTTTTTACTCACGTTTTCGAAACGGTTCTTCCTCCACAACATTCTTTGCTTGGAGATGTCTGGTAGATCTTCTGGATGCTTGATTGAAGCCATTTTCAACAGAATTAACTTGCTTCTTGATGGATTTATTTTCAAAGTTATCATCCTTCAATTCGGTAACGTCTTTGACTGGAGACTTGGATTCCTTAGCTTGGTTTCCACTCACAACTTTCTCCATAGGAGTAGAAGAAGGATTCGGTGAAAGTGTTTCCATTTCTTCTTCTTCTTGTACAGGAACAATTTTTACTTCCTTATTCATAGAATGTCTTTTGAAATCCTCTCCTAATTTTTCAACTTTTACTATTGGGAGATCTTTCTTAATGTTTTCCGTGCCTGTTTTGTAGAAAACAAGGATTAAGTTTATTCCAAAGATTAAAAAATTTAAAAGAATGATCAAAGCTTACATTTAAGAATAGTTTCCATTCTTGCTTTTCTAACAAGCTCTATTTTATCATCAGGCAATTGGCCCGTTTCCTTTGCCATTTTCAACAACTTTTCGGTAAGTCCATCCTCATCAGCTTTCACCATCCTCCTTTGAATCTCTCTAACCCTCGTGGTCAATTCCATTTGCGCTCTCTCCAGTACTCTAAAGATTGCTTCGACATTTTCATGAAGTTCTTTGCAAGATTGACAAAGTTCAATTTTTAAAATTCTTGTCCTCTGAAATCTTCCTTGGTTTGGAAGAACGTAGAGATTCCGGTTGAAAAGTTTCCACTTGTTTATACCCAAGTAGTGGGAGACATATTGGAAGAGTATGTATTCCTTATTGGGTGGTAAGGAACCGGAAGTGCCCTCTTCTCCGCCGCCACCTTTACCCTCGCTGTTGTTTTCAATATTTTCGCTAACATTTTGCACAGGATTTACTTCATTTAAACAAAAGAAGCAATGTCCAAGAGAATTCACTGCGCAATCTGGTCCCCCCATCTTTTTCCTTTCAAATCCTCTGATGATGAGATCTTCCAACTTAATTATCTATGCAAACTGGAATCCGTGAAAAGTACGCACAAGTTTATTCATTTAACCTTTTAAGCGTAACCTTGCTTGAATGGAGGTTGCGTCATATAAACTACGACAAAATCCACTTTAATGGGAAATCAAAAGTATTTAGATAAGATACGCCTACTCTATACTCTATGTAGAATTCCGTACGTTTTTTACTCACGTGTTGAAATTCTAAGTAAACTCAGTGATTAATTTATTCAGATGTGTGTATTTAACCAATTACTCGGGGAATTAAGTCATCACATTATATTTCAAATGGCTGAATCATTCATACACAACTTGTTGGATGTATTAAAGAAGTCTAACGAAATTTTGTATAAAAAACTCCTCCAGTTTCTTCACATGAAGACTATTGCACTTTGCTGATGTACAGGAATGATGAAATTAGAAAAACAGAACATGTCTGCGTTTATGTGCCTTTGCATGAAGTAAATTTCCTCTTCTTCTTCTTCTTCTCGTCTTCTTCTTCTCTTCTTCTTCTCTTCTTCTTCTTCAAAGTCTTCTTCTGCCACGCACTCAGCCAAAAAGTTGTATATTTACAATATGGAAGAATGAGTCAAGCAATGTTGGAATATGAAAGGGTTGAATGTTCATGGGATATGAAATTCATGGGAAATTTCTAAAATTTTTGTGTGTAAGATAGGGAGGAACAATACATTAGAATGAACGAACAAAAATTTTCCCTTCTCTCCCATAAGGTTCCTCGTATGATAAAGCGCTACTTCTCTTCATGTCTTTGTTGGATTTTAACATTTGACTTTAGCAGCACGAGGATTAGCAGGATTTAGTCCTATTTTCGATAATTTTTATACTTATCTTGCAATGTTTTATCCAGCAGCAACAGAAATACTCACGTTTAAGCTCAATCTATTCCTTATCTTTGTTGGGTTCTCGTGGTTTCTGTCACATTCATGCTTGTTCTCCATCATAACCTTATTTTTGTCCCTCATGGGTTTTGCGTGGCAAAACTGCAGTTAATTCTTTTCTAGCTAGGTTTTTTATGAAAATAGAAACTGTTTTAAGCCCACGCGGTAATACATACAAGGTTTAGTTTTATTGTTCAATTACGCAGCAATGTTTGTATTCAATGATTTTTTATCTGGAACAAACATTGCTGGATTGATAGGTTGATAAAAATGTGGTTGACTAGATAAGTAATTACGACGGATGTGCAGCAACTCCATGTTGTAAATATGAAACAACCATGTTTTTCGGCATTTAAGGGTGAATTCTTTAAAAATGAATAAATGTTCTCTTTCAGAATTGAAATCTGACGCCTGACGCAAGCAATAAGTAGGTTAAGCATTATAATTTTTATTATCTAATTCAGGATAAACATTCCGAAAAATAAGCATGATACTGACGTTACTTATCTAGAAATACAAACAAAGCACTTTAACTGGTCAGATTGAACCAGGCTCCGGATCAAGCTTACAGAAAGAGAGGTAGATTGAATATTTTTATTTTTCTGAAAACATTGTTTCCGGTTCGTAATAAATACAGTTATGCTTGCTGATGATATGTAAGTGTGAGGTCGATACATTAGCATTACACAATATCGTTTGCACTTTTTAAATTATGAAATACAAAAATTTTCATTCTTTTGACTTAATATACAAGTGGGAAATATTTGTTTTTGTTAGAAAGCCGTTGTAAGTAATTCGATATAGCTTCATCTCAAACAAACAATATAAATAAACTCTTTATAGATCACTCATAAATATTTGTCTCAAGTTAGAATTGAGTTCAGCTAACCCCTTTGAAATTTTTCATCCATACTACGTACACTAAAGCAGATTTTAAAGCAATTGCCCTTAATTTAACAAAGATGTCATTATAAAAAGAGCAGTGATTTAAAGAAAAATAGCAAACAAATAATAAATGCATTAAAATAATTAAAGAGAAAGTAATTAAAACAATAAAGACTTCTTTTAAATCAAAATCTCAAAAGGTTAACAATGTACAATCCACTAGCCACTAGCAATCAAGCAACACAATAAAATAAAAATGATTACAAAATTAAGTTAAAGTATGCCAAAAAAAATATTATGCAAGCAGGATGAATTAATATCATTTTTGTAAGAATTGACTTTACGAAATTCAAAATTAAGTAGGATTGAAGCTTTACTCGAAACAACCCTTTGCAGTGAAGATAAAATTTTCCAGTCGGTCCCGAAAGTGAGCTCGACTAACACGATTTCCTCCAGCAACAAAATTTAGGTTTTCAGTGAGCTTTGTAAATGCCTGGGAAAGTGCTGTTCTGATATCCTCATCTTGCCTCGTTGATAAAAGTTGGTTCACTAGGTCGTTGTAAGTATCCTGTAGAAAATGAAAAAGGAAGTTACAAGATATGTTTTTTTGTAAAATATGAACATTTTTAGAGAAGTTATGAGCTTACATTATAGGCAGAGATGAGATTGAAAAGACATGAAGAAATGCAAAGAATATTATCCTTGCTAATCTTCTGCGAGAGCACCATTTCAAGGAACACTTTGAGGAAAGGCCGGCAATACTCTGCAGAAGGTGAGTTTTGTAAAGACTCCCGAGCAATATGTTGAGCCATGGCTGTAAGGAATTCACAGCAACTACTAAATATTTCTGTTGGAGCACCCTGTAGTCCCAAAGACACTGAGTTGAACAAAGCTTGAATCATTTCAGGTTGAAGAGTGAACACTCTTTCCGCATGCAGCTCGCTAAGGAAGGCAATTAATCTAAAGTATTTTTCACTGAGGGTAGGGTACTGTAGCAATTCCCCATTAAGTAACGGCATCACAACGGTTAGACCATGTAAAGAAACATCTGAAGCAGTTACAGCTGGAGGATCATACGGCGAATGTAAATTATCAGGGTTCAAATCTAAAAAGTCTTTTGTTAAAAGGCCGGAGAGCATTTCAATGAGGAGAACGAGATCATTGTAAGTATCCTCTTCAGCTGTCTTTTCCAGAGAGATGCGACCGGTAGCATGGATTGCGTAAGACTTTACAACTGACATTGCTGCTTGGTAGACTGTTAAGGAATCCGATGTTGATAAGTATGAGAGGGTACGCTTACAAATTTCAATGATTAGTTCCAGACACAGTTCCACAATTTCCATGTAGTTATGATACGCATCCAAAATAGAACCACACTGTGCAACTACCGGTGATATCTTCCGATACAGTGACGATGCAATGCGAGAATGAGAACTCATGGCAGCACCTTTTTACAAAACGGAAATTACATAATATTAAACGTCTGTCCAAAATCCATAACAAAAAATTGCGAATAAGCAAAAATTGTTTTCTTCTTACCAATGAACCCACTTAAAACACACGACAATTCATGTCTAACATCGTCCCTATGTTTGTTGGCTCCCTGAAGTGTAAGAATTTGACTAAAACGAGCCAGAAGAGGATTTAAAATCTGATCCCAGTATTGCGTTCGCTTATCTTCCTCATCACAAAAACTTCCTACGCAAATCACAGACTGGACAAAGACTTTGTACACGTCATTAGGCATCTGGTACTTTCCAGGTCCAACTTCATTTGTAAGTTGGACCAAAGGCAACAATTCAGGGCTTTGGATTGCTATTTCCGCTCTGCAATACATATAAACAAGTTGACGTAAAAATGCTTGCTTTTGAACAAATCAAAAAGTTAATTTAAATAAAACTTACTTTTTGGAAGAATCCACTAAAGCAAGTAGCAATCCAATAGCCTCTCTCATTACTTCCGCTTCCCCATTATACCGCAACAACACTTCCTTTACTCTTCTCAATAAAAGATTCTGCGCTCCTTGAGCTATAGTGCTTCCAACACCCCAGGAAGTTAGGAAACATGGGCTTATCGATGCATAATATTCTTCATTCATGTAAAAGTAAGACTTGCAGAATCGTTGTAGGAACCATAAAACATTCGCTGTCAACTCTGGACTAAGTAGATGAGCCATTCCAGATTCACTAACTCTTCTACCAGTTTCACTAATTACAACTACACTAGAAACGAGTCTCACAATAGGATCAACTTGTTCCTCCATTGCTGATGGAATCATTTGGAAAGCCTTTTCAAAAGCGTGAGCTGTAGCTTCAGGATTTGATGGATTTTCAAGGGAGGCATCGTTGATTTCAGAAGGAATTAAATTAGTTTCTCCAAGACCTTCATAAGCAAGGACGTGACCAGCAATAAGGATTCCCCAATGAAGATCCTCAAAGATTGGTGTTAGTGTCTCTTGCGGGACAGTATTTCTAGCTACTTGTTCAAGCTGCGTCTGCAACGCTTGACATTTAAAGGTCAGGAGTTGAGTCAAAATGGGAACAGAATGCTGCAAGATAAATCTTCCAAATATTCCCGCTGCTTGAAGTTGATCCCGAAATTGTGTAGTGTCAGCTTCATCTTCTTCATCGTCATCATGGGAATCATTTTGAGCCTATTTCAAATTTGAAATTGGGGATGTATTATTAGGACTTAACTTTCAAATTGATATATATAACTATAACTGTCGTTCAATAACAATAATTTAAGGCTTACCGGCTGTCTAAACCCTTCAGGAGGAGATAAATGCGCTTGAAGATAATTGTTAAAAATATTTGTCACAATTGGTTGAACTACCCCTTTCACAGCTTGTGGAGTGTCGGTCAAAATATTCATCCATGCCTCTAATACACGCGTCAGTGATTCCCTAAAGACTCTATCGTCAACTGAAGATCTCTGAAAAGGGAAACGTTTCAGAAATGATATTTTCATATTTAGAAACAATGCATAAGCAATTTTATTTTATATTACTAACTTACAGATTCTTCTAAGGCAGCTTGCTGAATAATATGACAAGAAAATACACCGACGGAGTTCAAAAACCTTTCAAAAATATCCCCTTGAACACTACAAAGAAGTGACTGACGATTAAATAAGAGAATCTTTCGGACTACATCGCTCAATCCGTATACTTCCACTGGATGCTTGTTAGGTCTACAAAAAGTTTAATAAATGAAATTTTGTAGAATCAAAGTCAATATAAAAGTAAGATAAGCAAAAAAGTACTTACAATTCAAGAAGATGTGTAAACGATGGTAATATCCTTGTTAGAAACTCAATCCTGGTGTTCTGTTGCATCTGCGTTTGGCGCATTGATAACAGTTGCATCATTAGATTTATTGTTCGGGGAACAAATCTTTCGTCCTCACGAATCTTAACATGAATCTATAAATTAAATTAAAATTAATTTATACATCAAGTTTTGTATAAAAAGAAGTTTCTAGTCTTTAGTTAAATTCAAGGTTACATTGAAAAAAGCTGGAAGAAAGGCTTCGTCATTGACAATTGGTAACCAAGAATTGGGGGGTTTAAAAGTTGGCGTACTCTCCTGCTCAATCAGTCCTGCAATTCTTTTTGGTAATGTTGCTTTCGTAAAGTTCCAATACATCGTATTTTCTGTAAGCTTCAGAACACAATCCAGATCCTTTTTCTTTTCCGGGCTGTCCTCATACGATGACAGATAACGAAGACAAAACTGGAATATGTGGAGGAGATCTGTATTCTCAAAGGTTGATTTTGCTGCAAAATGCATTTCGTAAGTCAGGGAAGGATCAGTGGCATTAACCACGTACTGATGTTCTCCAAGTAACGACTCAAGAATGCAACAAGTCACAATCTAAACCACATAATATATTTTATGGTTAACATAAAATTAGTCAATATTGGTTGGACTATTGCTACAAAAATTTTAAATTAAACTTACCAAAGGATGACCGGAAGCTGAAATGGCATTGGAAAGAAGCGTGTTAACCAGATCTGTTCTCTGCGTCCCATTATTGATAAGGCTCTGATGCTTCACAATTAACGCAACAATGCCTGCAAGTCGTCGCTGAATACTATACGAGAATCCATTAGAACGAAATAACAAAGCTAAAATATTATTATTCAGTTGTTGAATCTCATCTGCTGGGATTTTGGCCCAATACTGGATGAGATTTGTCCGCAGAACTTCCGCTGTTTCAAAAAGTACTAGATCTGCAGTAGAATTTTCTGCAAACACAAAAGAAAATATGTCAACTTTATCATCTTTCTTTTTTATTACATAACATAATCCATTTTACTCACCCAAAATGAATTTGTACAGTGGAAACGCATTTCGCGACTTTTGGAATGTTAAGATGATGCTTTCTGCAGAAGACCTTTCAGCTTTGGACACTATATTAGGTGGGGCCTATAGAAAAATGTTTAAAAACCATTAAAGTAGCAATAATTAACTATTCCTTGATGTAGACTTTGAATATGATAAGTTACCATAAATATCTTAGCCGCAGTTTCCAACTGGTCAAGGGAAGCTTTCAAATCCATCATAACTTTACAAAAAAATAACTATTGAAAAATTAAATCTACAAACTACCCACTAACAAAAACATCCATGAAAGTTCTCAAGTCCCTTATCAATCCAAAACACAAACTTTACATAATTTATTAGCAATGTCATTTAATTTATGCTGCTTTCACTAGTTTTAAATCATTCTCAACTTCCAGATCTGTTTGCAAATTTGCCAAGTTTATTTAACAAATCCTTTATGCTAATTGTTGTTGCAATTGTCATTCTTTCTTGAGGAAAAAGGTAACATCCGTTTTAAAATCGATTAGGGAATCGCATAACAAAATTCCAAAAATAAGTCGAGAAGCTCATAAATGATTAAAAAAGTTGTAAATAATTGAAGAACTAATGACCAATCAATAATCCAATTTAAATAACAAAAACTTAACTTTTTCTTCAGCTGCTGTTTGTTTACACAAGTCTGCTACTATGGCATGCACAGTTATCCCTAAACTTGACTTGCAATCTCAATACCACAAAATACGTGTATCCTGTTTGTACAAAACGTGCGTAGAGATTCACCCAGTGACAAATACAGTAAATTGCCATTTTTACAAAATGTCACAGTATTGCCTTTGAAATCCAGTGACAAATTGACATTTTATCATTTTAAAGACCATGACAAGGTTAAATCCCTGAAGAAAAACCGGCCTTGTCTTTTAAAACACAACTTTGCAGGAGATGCATTGACGGGATGTAAAATTAAAGCATAGGAAGGATAGGAGATTTGGAATTGTGCATTTTACAATTGACTTTGTTCAGTGATTTGAGACATTGCGAGGATAGGAAAAAATAAGATTAGGGGGATAGGGAGAATAGCACGTGAACAAGTTTTAACTCGACCAAGCCAAATCAAGAAAAATTTTGAGGAATCTCTTTTTGGAACTTTTTTTGGAGAGAATTTTGCAAAGTTTTTTAAAGTTTGAAGTTTGTAAGGTGATATAATTAAAAGTTTAAAGTTCGAAAAGTGAGTTTGGATTTTAAGTGAGGATTTGTTGTTTTTGGAACCGGAAGTTAAATTGGAAGGATGGATTCCAAGAAGCCAAGAGAAATGGAAAATGTGCAAATGTCGGTGAAGGACCTTCGCATGGGTGTCAAGAATATTTCTATGGAGTTGATTGTTCTCGAAATTGGAAATCCTACGAAGACTAAACAGGGTCATGAAGTGCGAACCGTGAAGGTTGCTGATGAGACTGGATGTGTTGACATGTCTGTTTGGGATGAAATTGGGACGTTGCTGAAAGAGGGGGATATTATTCGCATTTCAAGGGTAAAGATTTAAACATTCTGTTTTTTTATTAACAAACACGTGACCTTTTTAAATGTAAAAATATCTAAAACTTTTTTTACAGGCGTACACTAGTGCTTTCAAAGGATATTTGACGTTGTACCTGGGGATGAAGGGAGAGGTCTGCAAGATTGACGAATTCTGCAAGATATTCTCTGAGACTCCAAACATGAGCTTAGAAAAGGTGAAGACCGAAACCAGTGGAAATCAAAATGTGGAAACTCCCCAGCAAGGAACCATTCCGCCGCTCATTCCAGAGATGGAGAAACCGCCTAAACGAACAGAGGTAAAAGTTGAATTTTACTTGAATAAAGCTTCTATTTTCTCAACTTTACTTAAATTGTCATTGCAATTGCAGGGTCGAGGACGAATGCATAATTTATTCCGGAAAATGAAGAGGGGTGGTTCAAATCCGTTGGGTATGGGTATGCGGTACAATCGTGTGCCTTTTTCGAAGAAATAGACTTGATACAGAACTCCGGTGTCGTATAATAAATATTGTTTTTTTACAGTTAAGAATTTTCAAGTCAAGCATTACTGTTACTGCATTTAATTAAATTAGTATACTATAATTATTATACTCAAGTTATAAGACTAGAATTATTATGTTTCCCCAAGTCGTGTTTTTACCTTTTTATTGGTCTTTGTAGTTTTGTACTATGTCAATGTTAATCTTGTTTTAAAATTAAATCTGCTCCTTTCTCTGCAACAACTATAGTAGGTGCCATTGTATTGCCATTTGGGGCTCGAGGAATCACTGAAGCATCGATAACTCTAAGCCCCCTTAAGCCCTTCACTCTTAGACTGTTATCAACTACCTTTCCTAAGGCACATGTTCCCACGTGGTGGTAAAATGAAATGGAAATATGTCGTATGAAGCATCTATAATACTCATCACTTTTGAATGTATATTGCTCACAACCTGGCAAGGGTTTAGGAAAAAGGGAAGTATGATTTAGGGCATTAGTGTCTTCGTGGAGTTCCACAATCTTTTTAAATCCATACACAAGCGCTTCAACATCATCTGGATTCTGTAAATAATTGGGATTGATAATTGGATTGTCATCGGGGTCCGTACTGGCTAGTTTCAAGTAACCAACTGACTTCGGTCTACATACGGCAAGCATTTGAATTCTAGCATCCGTATTTTCTTTATGATAGGGTTCCAACCATTTCTCCATAACCTCTTGAGAAATACCAACTCCGCCATGAATTGCTTTTGGTAATTCCGGAAATAAAGATATAGAATTTTGCACAACCTGTAAATCAGCATATCCTGGTTTTGCAACAGGACTTTTAAAAAACCCAAGTCCAGCCAAAGGTAATGGTGACGCATATGGTCCACTTTGATTCACCAAAAACTGCAACCCAGCTTGAAGATTAGTATCCCTAGATGGATTGAAAGAGGGGGAGATCAGGAAAGGCCCAACAAAAGTGAAAACGTGATCTTGAAGATTTTTTCCAACTGGAAGATCCTTAATAACTGAAATCTACAAAAGAGTTAAATTGTTTCCATTGTTGAATAATATTTTACAGATATTGTAACTTACATTCAAAGCTTCAAGTTCAGTTTTTGGTCCAATTCCACTCAAAAGTAAAAGTTTTGGCGAGCCAAATACACCCGCAGACAAAATTATTTCTTTTTCTGCTCTCACTTGAGAAGTTATCCCTTGCCTCACGTAGGTTACTCCAGTTGCTCTTGGCAATCTATTTAAAATCTTCCAATCCTCCTCAAAATCTATTTTAACCACGTGAGCATATTTTCTAATACATAGGTTTGTAGGCTTCTCTGTATCATTATAAAACGCTCGATAAGTACTTTCTCTCCGTCCGTCCTTAATTATCACATCGATATGGGAAAATACGTTGTCTTGCTTTGCCCCGTTATAGTCTCCCTCAAGATATCCTTTTTCCTTTGCTGCAGCGATTAGATCTTCAGCTCCCGGATGATAATCATAAGAACCTACGTGAAGTAAACCGCCCTTTCCATGGAATCTATTTACATCCTCTGCATTTTTATGGAAACCTTGATAATCTTCAGATTTCTTAAAATAGGGAAGGAGACTTTCATAACTCCATTGAGGGTCCCCTGCAGCATCTTCCTTTGACCATCTATCATAGTCTCGCTTGTTTCCTCGAACGTACATCATCAAATTGATTTGGGACGACCCGCCCAACATTTTCCCTCTCGTTGTTACAATTTTCTAAATAATTGAAAATTGCTTTTATTAAATTATTTCTCATTTTGTAAAAAGTTTAGAAAATGGTCATACACGGTCATCACAGAGAAAACAGGCGTGATCCTGCGGCGTCGTATTGTAAATCCAAGTGTTGGCAGGCTCTCTTAACAATGGAAACGTTAACCCAGGTATGTTATTAAAAGGAGAAGGTTCCCCTCCTGCCTCCAACAATAAAACTGAGGAATCCTTTGATTCATTTGCAATCCTTGTTGCCACAACCATCCCTGCAGTTCCTGCTCCAACTACAATGAAATCAAACTTCTTCCTCTTCCCATCCTTACAGAATTTACTGCTGGAAGGTCGAAAATACTCGTTGTCTGTCGTGAAGTCATTTGCTTTATCAATGGACACCCAAGTACTTATTGCAAGAGCTATGGAAACTATAACTGCGGCTCCGACAGGTGCAGGGAGAGGGATCGCTCCAACTTGGAATAAAATTCTGGTAATGGCTGACATCGTGTCAATTCGTAGGCAATATCAATAGAAAGTTTATTGGATAGTCGCAATTTTCAATCTGATTTAATAATATTCTCAACAATCTATCTAAATAATTAATGCGTAAATAGCAATATGATTGTATCTTTGATCCGCATTGCTTTTTGCACAATAATTGCTGATTGTCATTGCCATTTAGGTAATTGCTGATTCTAATTAACTAATTGGGACAATTTGCTTATTTTTGTTAATGCAGGTTAGTTCATAAAGTGTACTACTAGCAGTACATTTCATTTCATCGCGTACAGTGATGATATCGACGATTATGTTCCTTCTCAGCCGTTTATACTTTATTGATTATTGATTATTTATTCGAGGAATTTTAATTACAGAATCGAGTAAACAATTTTTAACATTAACATAGTTACTTTAATTATCCAGTCACATTCAACAGTATACAGCTTTTTATTTCATCGCGTTTTCATCATTCAAAGAAATATTAAATTGCACAAAAATTACAACATAATTCAGCACCACAGCAAATACCTGTAACAAATTAATTAAATCAACTTAAACCCATTCTGGGGAATGTATGCATTTTTAAAACCACATATCATTACCCCAGACGCAAGACTTCTGTCCAGTGAGAAAAATCCACAAGCTGAAAGTTTCCAGTCCCAACTTAAAATATCTTCGATTACGTCTTCTATTTCAAGCTTACCTGGAGTCCATCGTAGGTTCAAAAATGCTCTGTGAACAGCCAGTTTAGCTTTCCTTTGCTAAATGAGACAAACTTTTATTTTATTTTAGAAGCAAATTATTTTTATGCCGATCATTTTGCGATTACCCTTTCAGACGCCTTATGTCCAACTTGTAACAACGTTCCGTAAATAGTGACCAGTAGCAATTTGATAATATTCCGAACGAAATGAAGGCCAACGAATCCAATTACAACTATTTGAGAAGCTGAAGTAACTAGGCTTAAAGTCACCGAAATCACAATCCACAACAGCAACGGAGAAATAGCTTCATTTGTCAGCATCATCAGCTCCTTAACTTCCTCAAACTGGTCGATAATATCTTGTTTGGATAGCCTTGGCGATTTCATACTACCAGAGGATGGCATAACGGGACCAATTTTATTTACTCCAGATCTGTATTTCGTGGAAAGTTTCTGTATGTCATAGATTTCCAAGTTGGAATCGTCAGTATTTGAAGTTGTAGGGACGACATGAAACTCATGGATGTTTTGGGAAGTTACTCTTGGCAAAACTTGCACAACATCTTCACAAAATTCGCAAAATATTTCAGTAATTCTGAAAGAAAACACTAAAATGATTGAATAAGCACACGATGTACAAATCGCTAAAGGTACGATGGAAAAGATGTAAAGTAGTATGGAACTTCCAACGATTCCTATTGGATTAAACCAAGAGGGTTTTCCTAAGTTTCGAGTTACAAATTCAACTCCTCTGATGCCCATGGAAATAATCGAAAAGAAAATTGCAAGGTTAATCATGCTACTCTCCCAGGAATTACATTCTCCTCTTGTCCCATTTTTGTTCCCTTTCATTCTACTTTTTTCGTAATAACTCAAAATTTCCATAACTCTGGCAATTTTCTTTGCATTGTATAAAAACAAGAATCTTTTAAATAACGCGCAGACCAAGAAATGGGTCACTTCAAATGCTCGTAGATATTTTCCAAACTTGTGCTTGGTATTATCAAAAAATGCATCACTATTGTTAAATACAATGTCCAAAGTTAAAACAACGTAGATGCTTATCCCTATAATGCAGTATAAGGTGGAGAAACTTAGCCAAGAAGTGAAGGAAGGGGTTCCCCAAGGACGTCTTAAAAGAATTACTCCAAATATCCAACCTATGTAAGTTGGTAAAGCTAAACCTCTTAAAGCCATGATGATTATTAAAAAGTATCGTAAATTGTTGTAGACCTCTTCAAGGGCGATAGAGAACTAAAGTTTGAATTACTCCAAGACACTATTTCCCATAGAAAGATCCAAAAGAGAAATTTATTCAAGTGCAGGAATGGAAAATCAATAAAACACATATCTCAAATTGTATGTAGCGTACACGTAACGCTGTTATTTAACGGTAATTAGTAATCGAGACTACCTCAATAAACAAATTAGCCTTGTTTTTTGCACAAGTTGCAATTAATCTTTTCGGTGATAGTAGAAGCAAATGCTTTTAGGTCCCTAATTACCCTTTTAATATTCAATATTTCAGGCAATTTATATTTCCAAATAATTTATGTTTAACCTGAACCTGAGCCGCTCAACATTTTCCCTCTCGTTGCTACTTTGTCACAACTTTCAAAATAATTGAAACTCTACTTGATTTATTTCTTAATTCGCTTTTTAAGAAAGTTTTTAGTATACAAGGTCATCACAATGAAAACAGGCGTGATCCTGCGGTGTCGTGTTGTATATCCAAGTGTTGGCAGGTTCTCTAACAATGGAAACATTAACCCAGGTACATTATTAAAAGGAGAAGGTTCCCCTCCTGCCTCCAACAATAAAACTGAGGAATTCTCTGATCCATTTGCAACCCTTGTTGCCTCGATCATTACTTCAGTTCCTTCTCCGACTACAATGAAATCAGAGTTTTTCCTTTTCCCATTCTTACAAAATTTACTGAGGAGAATCGCTCCAACTTGGAATAAAATTCTGTTAATGGCTGACATCGTGACAGGTAATATAAAGACATAGCTTATTAGATATTCACAATTTTCAATCTGAAATTCTCAATATCTAAATAAATTAATACACAATAGATAATACTATGATTGTATCATTGATCGACATTGTTTGCAAAATAATTGTTGATTGTCATTGCCATTTAGGTAATTGCTAGAAGCCTGGTTCTAATTAACTAATTGGGGCAATTAGTATTGCCTGTTTTTGCTTGTTTTGCAGATACAGTTTTAAACTGTCAGTTTGGATTCATCAAAGGTACTGCAAGCCTGACTAATTGATAACCTGTCAACAATAAAAGAACTAACTAACTAACTAACGAAATCGTCGATTTAGGAATGTTCTATCTAAGCCGTTTGTACTGTATATGATTATTTGAAATGATTGTAGTGATTGGTGCAGGAATTTGAATTTTACATACATAATCGGGTAAACAATTTTAATATTAACAATTACTTCATTGTAATTATCCGGTTGCATTCAAAAGTAGTTTTTATTTTACCGTATTTTCATTATCATTCAAAGAAATGTTAAGTTGCACAAAAATTACAACATAATTCAGCACCAAAGAGAATACCTGTAACAAATTAATACAACCAACTTAAAATTATTGTGGGATTGTCGTGCATTTTTAAACATCACATATCACATTACCCCAGACGCAAGACTTCTGTCCAGTGAGAAAAATCCACACGCATTTAGTTTCCAGTCCCAACTTAAAATATCTTCGATTACGTCTTCTGTTTCAAGCTTACCTGGAGTCCATCGTAGGTTCAGAAATGCTCTGTGAACAGCCAGTTTGGCTTTTCTTTGCTGAGTGAGACAAATTTTAGTTTAGAAGTGAAAGCAAATTATTTTTATACTATATTCATTTTGCGAATATTACCCTTTCAGATGCCTTATGCCCAACTTGTAACAACGTTCCGTAAATAGTGACAAGCAGCAATACCACAATATTCTCTACAAAACCAAGGCCAACGAATCCAACTACAACTATCTGAGAAGCTGAAGTAACTAGGCTTAAAGTCACCGAAATCACAATCCACAACAGCAACGGAGAAATAGCTTCATTTGTCAACATCATCAGCTCCTTAACTTCCTCAAACTGATCGATAATATCTTGTCTTGATAACTTCGGCGATTTCATACCAAAAGAGGATGGCGTAACAGGACCAATTTTATTTACTCCAGCGATGGATCTGTATTTGTTGGAAACTTCCAGAATGTCATAAATTTGCACGTTGGAATCGTCAGTATCTGCAGTTGTAGGTGCTACATGAAACTCATGGTTATTTTGGGAAGTTACTCTTGGCAAAAGTTGCATAACATCCTCACAAAATTCGCCAAATATGTCAGTTACTCGTAAAGAAAATACTAAAATGATTGAATAAGCACACGATGTACAAATCGCTAAAGGCATTATGCAAAATATGTAAACTAATATGGAAGTTCCAACAAATCCTATTGGTTTCAACCAAGAGGGTTTTGATAAGTTTCGAGTCACAAATTCAGCTCCTCTTATACCCGTGGAAATAACCGAAAAGAAAATTGCAAGGTTAATCATGATACTCTCCCAGGATTTGCATTTTCTTCTTGCCCCTTTTTTGTTTCCTTTCATTCTCGTGTCATTTCTACTTTTTTCGTAATAACTCAAAATTTCCATAACTCTGGCAATTTTCTTTGCATTAAATAAAAAAAGGAATCTTTTGATTAAAGTGCAGGTCAAGAAATGAGATATTTCAAATGCTCGTAAATATTTTCCAAACTTGTGCGTGGTATTATCAAACATTGCGTCACTATTGTTCCATGCAATGTCCATAGTTGAAACAATGTAGATAATNAAACATTGCGTCACTATTGTTCCATGCAATGTCCATAGTTGAAACAATGTAGATAATTATCCCTATAATGCAGTATAAAGTAGGGAAACTTAGCCAAGACCTGAAAGAAGGGGCTCCCCAAGGACGTTTTAAAAGAACTACGCCAAATATCCAACCTATGTAAGTTGGCAAAGCTAAGCCCCTTAAAGCCATGATGATTGATTATGGTTGATTATGGATACAAAAATGCTGTAAATTGTTGTAGACCTCTTTATGGCCAATACAGGACTAAAGTTTGAATTTGAAGAAACTATTTTCGATTGAAAGATTCAGAACGGAAGCTTATTCAACCATTAAAGAATGGAAAATCAATAAACCACATTGTATTCAAAAATACAAATTGTATCACGCTACGCTACGTATGACGTAAGTTGGTATTTAACGAGTAATTAGTATTCGTTTCGTGACTATCTAAAAACAAATAAGCCTTGTTTTGACAACTTGCAATTAATCTTGTCCGGGATAGTATTAGCGTAATATCCTGGGTCCCTAATTATTACCCTTTTATAATAGATTAATTCAGGCAATTTATTTTTCCAAATAATTAATCTTCAATCATTTCAAAATTATGGGATATCGACTAGCTATTAGATAAAGATAAAGTATAAGCAAAAGCTAGCACAAGTGCAAAAATTAATTACCGTCAATTTTAGGCTTTATTGAGTTCTGTATGTACAATAATGGTATTAAAGTCATTTTAAGAAAATAAAGTAAAAGCTACACTACATCAAAGTCAAAACATGAAACATTTAAAAAATAAGAAAGCAAAAAGTAAAGAGGTAATACAGGAATGTACTTAATCATCATACTTAATTAATCTTATGTTTAGTGGTATACAATTAATAATAATATTATCAAATAAGCTACAAACAAATCAGTCAATTAGTAATAATAATAAAGTTTGCAAAAAGTTATATACTTGTTCAATCAGACCTAAGTAAATACATTTTGTGTTATAAATGAGACCTTATTTTCTGTCGCTGGCGAAGATTGCAAATACTCTCCAACAGATTAAAAATTTATTGAGTGAACTTTCAATTAATTACGCATTCACCTACTTCCGTTGAAGGGTCCTCTGGGCGACTCTCCTATTAAACATAATGTTACAATGAAAATTAATCTGCATGCAATAAAAATCTTTGTTTTGAGAATTAATAAAGCATATTGAATGTGCTTTATTTTATGTACTACCTTGTAGAGCAATGCTTATCATTTCCATCAGCGCCTTGTAGAGAAGCATTTCTTATGTCCGCTACCTGCAAATAATCGGTATTTGTTAGTTATCATCTCCAATAATCACATTTTCGAAAACTTATAAATTACAACAAGAGCTAAATGAAATAACAAAAGAGTATGTTTACAATAAAACTGCTTACTTCAAATCCAGCTTTCTCTTTATCATCGAGATCCAAGGGGCTGAAGCCATCACAAATTACTGAAATTAGATCATCCTCTTTCCCATCCTTCATATCTTTAATTACCACTCTGTCCTGATGTAGATTGACAACGGCATCGGGTAACTTCATTACTTGTTCAAGAAATTGATGTGATTCACCTTTATTTGTATGAGAATACGCTGCAACTGACGTGTCTGCACTTCCTGGAAAGCATGGGGAAGTGTCACTGGTTGTTGTTGGACCATTAATCAAATCATTATACTCTAGTCCAGAGAAAGTTTTGATCTGTAAGGTATTTGCTGCATCAAGGAAAGGCAACACCTTATCCACAGGAAGTTTGATTTCACCAGTGTACATGAACTCAACAATTGCCTGAACCTCCCAAAGCTTCATATTAGTAAGAAAAATGATAGTATCTGGATCCGAATTAGCTGCAAGCAACTCATGGAGAAACGGTGAGGAAGCACAAACCACGACCCTGTGGCATTTGATGGTTTTCCCTTCACAGAAAATACCAACATCAACGTACAAGCCACGTTGAAAGTATTCGTAAAACTTTTCAACAAGTTTACGGTCGAAATTGTTTAATTTGACGAGATAAGATGTAACTTGAGAAGAAGGATTAGCAAGTCTTGGTTGTTGTGATGAAAGCAAAGTCGTTTTAGCAGAGACTGGAGATGATCCTTGGATAGTCACACTTTGTCTAGTCGATAACCCAGGTCCTCCTGACGTGGCATAGGCTGATGGCGTTGATGAACTCGTGCCCGGCGTGGAGCTTAAATTGAATCGTTCCGGTGTGCTTCCAATTTCAAGTACGGAACTATCCAGATTTGATTCGTTGAAGCCAGAGTCATTCCCAATGGCTTCTCGACATTGTTGTTTGAGCTTATTAGTTCGATGTTTTTGAGATCTCAGATGGGCTCTGATGGACTTTAAATCTTGAGCAATAGAAATTGAACAGTATTTACAACATAAAATGGCCCCGCTCTGTCCTCCATGCTCCACTGGGTATGAGTAGAGATCCGGGTTTTCTGCTGAGTACTGATAAGCTGTCTGGGTCCTTGGCAAGAGACTTCTTTTGATTCTGACTGGAGTAATCCCAATTTGACCATCTTCAGATGGATAATTTCCTGTTGCAGACATACTAGCTCTGTAAGAAAAATCAAAACAAGGTTTCAAAAGTCAGTCTAGTAGTGTAGTACAATATCAAAACCCAAAATAGCAATTAAAAAATGTTCAGCATAATTGACTAGTTTAAGTTTGTTAAATAAAAATAAACAAACCAAAAAACCAAATCTGATGAAAAAATGTTTTTTAAATCTTACCTTTGGCTTGAATATTTTCGTCACAATTTAATACTTACTTCTGATGTCACTTATTAATTGTTAACTAACAATTAAAGTTAATTATTGTAATTAATTAATTCACAAATATTTCTGTTTACAGTTGTGCATTTGAGGAAAAGAAAGGATGAAATGCACTCTCGCTCGACCGACTGCAGCAAAGAAATTGAGATCAGCGCGAGCGCATGCGTAAGATTGAAATGCACAAGGAAAGTATTTTTTCCTTCTTGTCTATAAAATTTCGCTAAAAATCTCAACCACGTGGAGATTTACTCATTTGTGGAAAGAATACTTTTTTACCTGATATTATTTTGCATAGACTGTAGTTAGCTATGATTTGGTATTTAGCGTAGTTTCATCTTCATAAAACATTATTGGGAGAAAGACAGTATAAAATACTAAAAAATGTGACTTATTGGCACACTTTACTAAAACGATTTCTGGAATAAGGCAAAAAATAGCTTGATGATAGTACACATAATATAACTTTTTTGGTAGACTGTAAGGCTATGATTGTAGTATACGCATGATAAATGAAAGAAAAAGAAACAAAGAAATCCCGGATGGCATCTTTATGATATGAAAATTATTGAAGAAATTCTATCCTATGCAATTGCATACAACAATGCTTAATTGTTATGTTGAATGATTGATTGATTTTTTTGTAAGTAATTGATAATGATTCAAAATAAGATCTGTGTAAGAATATGGGTAAATTATGCGTTGCTGTACGCATTCATAAAGCATAATCTGATGCTTTAATGTAGTGTTTAAATATAATTTGCTTTGTAGAAAAATAATTCGTTTAGTTTTACTCAATTAAAGCCAAAATTAAATTGTAAATCAACATATTTTATTTTATTTTCTCCAAATTCTATAGAAAGTTTAAATGTAATCTAGTCAAATTGCTATGAAGACATTCCTTTCTTTCACAAATGACATATGCGAGTAAAGAAATCGTTTTTAAGTTAATTAACGGGTTGACAAAATTTGTTTTGTTTCCAATGTCAACCGCTGTTTTGAATACTTTCTTCTTCCCATCCAAAAACA